>JYFJ02004676.1:0-30215 GCA_000934665.2 Catajapyx aquilonaris | reverse complement strand
TAAGCATATCAATTCTATATCGTCGCGCCTTCCGACGAAGAGTACCGAACTAACCGAAGAGTACCAAGGTGTACCAAGGAGTACCAAGGAGTACCAAAGGAGTACCGAAGAGTACCACTGCAGGTGTACACCGGAGTACCGAAGTGATTACCCCCTTGCGCGGTCCGGATCCGGACCGCGACGCAATTTTGTCCGGACCGCGACAATATACAGGACAGTTTGAAATAGCATGATAAATTACTTACTCATCAAATACACACCTATTCAAATCTCCCACATTTCACCTAAGCTCGTGTGACCTTGAACCCCCAAAAAATTTCTCGCTCCCCGCCATTTACGGCTTGCTCACCTTGTGCTTGCGAAATGCCCCCCCCCNTATTTTCGAATATTAACCCTGTGGTACCATATAAAATCTATATATTCCCCCCCCCCCTGGGGGGGGGGGGTCCGGACCTTCAATGGCCCAGGAAGGTAAATACTGGACCTTGTCAGAAACTAGTTGAATACCCCTGGTTTAGGGTATACCTCTATTTATTTGGAAAACTTAATTTCTGTTAATTGCGCTTGTACATTAGATTCCCTGTACGCCTTTCCTTAGGTGATTTTGGTTTATTCATGTACTCTGCAGTCTGTAGTCCGTTCACTAGTCATATGCTGAATTATTCATTTTAGTACTGATCTCAATATTACGGCTGTACAGTATACGGACAAGATAACTCATGCGTTTTGGGAGGTGGCTTGTGTCCTTGGCAACCATAATTTATTAGCCCGCCCTCTATACCGGTCGACCAATCAGGATTCGATTTCAAAGGAGATGGGCGTTATGTTCTAAAACCTCAAGAATGAGATGAGTTTGTTTACACTTGTGCAATATTGGTAACCAAGCAGGTGGGAAATATTTCCCCGCCAATCGTTCTAAATTCCATATAAAAAAAACTCAGCAGGGGTCGGGGCTCATTATGGTTGCCAAGGACACAAGCCACGCCCAAAACACATGAGTTATCTTGTCCCTAGTATAGCTATTGGAGCATGGTCAAATACTGTATGTAATAATTTTTGCATTGTAGTCGTGATAAC
Organism: Catajapyx aquilonaris; assembly: GCA_000934665.2. Lineage (NCBI taxonomy): Eukaryota > Metazoa > Arthropoda > Diplura > Dicellurata > Japygidae > Catajapyx > Catajapyx aquilonaris. The sequence goes on along the minus strand of JYFJ02004676.1, from coordinate 29,138 downwards.
CAAAATATCTGCCAAAATGTGCCGCACGTTCTATTTCATACATGGAAATTACTGATTAATTATATGCTTGTGAAATTTATTGTACTCTCATATAGTACGTATATTTTCCATACGCAAGCTACTGAATACTAAAGCACCTAATATTTTCTGGAAATTAATAAAACAATCCAAAAAAATACACCAAAAATAATTTTCATTATTACACTCATGGCATATTCCCAAGATGGGGTTACCAGTGATGACCAGGAACAATCCACCTGGCCATCTCGTAAGACCAGTTTAATGAATCCTCTGGTGACTGGTCAGGCCACGCAGAGGATAGGATGATAAGGAAAAGGATGACATGAATACCCGACACAAATTTTCTTTGAAAAATTTCTTGGTCTGCCAAAACACAGCAAATTATTTTACGGTATCTGTATTTTGGAAACAGGAATACTACCCTTAACTCATAATCAGTGCTAATAAAATCAGTCATTAATAACATGCAAAAATTAATTGATCTGGACAACCAGATGACTAGTAAAAGAAGCTTATAATAACTCCGTGAAAACCAACCTAGAAAATCCAACACTCAGGGAAAGCTGGATCTTTGCATGCAAACTGGAGTGACCTTTCCATAGATATAACTTCAAACATTGAAACCATAAACATATACCAAAAAACTAATATTACATGAATATGGTACTACAGCAAACCACCCGATACACACATTACAGAGAAATTAAATCCAGCTTCGAGCAAGAACACTATTATTTGTTGATGGTTTACCGATAATACAGACTAGAATGATATGTAATCTAAGAAATAACACAAAATTCTTATGTATGAAAGACAGTGCTATAAAATAATTACACGATGACGATTTTTGTGAATGGTGCAACATGCAAGAACCTCTGACAGCGTACCTGATAATATATGAATGTATATATTTTGAGGTCCCCAGAAAAAGAAACTCTAGTTCAGCTCTAGTTGTACGACTTGCCCTCCTATCCTCCTACGCATTTCCATCTTCCTTTTCAAGAACAAATAAACATATTTTGTATTTCCTTTTTTTTCAAAATGTAAACAAAATAATAAAGTTTTTAATGTATTAATCAGAACCGAAGTAGAAAATGTAAATATAAACCCTATTAAAGTTGTAAAACATAGAAATTGTGAACGATATGTGTCCCCCGAAACAGGACTGCTGATGTCCTGAGCAAGGGGTATAATAATAAATAATATTATTTCCCATACGAATTACCTCATGTCATTTGGCCTATTCATGTACTGTACTCTGTAGTTTGTACAAAGTACCCTCCAGAGGAGCCGCCCGTCCCACGATCGAGTCCGATGGCCCAGGAAAAGTATGTACAGCCATATATGTGTGGGTGTGTGTGTGTTTTTTTCAGAATAATTTTTGACCCCTTGACCCCCCAACCCCACCTCACGCCCCCACCTCGGTCCATATGTTTGCCCTGAAGAACTTCAGAATTGTACGTATACAGATGCATGGTGGTGCGGAATTTTGTTTTCAACACTGTGAGTAACTTTTATAAATACTTTTTTGTGTGTGTGTGTGTATTTATTTGTGTCTGGAAGTCTACCTTCAAATCCCACAAAACCCGGAAAGACCATACGATACGAACTCACGTGAGGTGGCCAATTAGCGTACAGGGAAACTTCTATAAGTCGAATCTTCATGGGACCGGAAAAAAACTTCGAGTTATAGAAGATTCGAGTTAGAGAAGTTTGGACTCTTATAACCACTCTATAAGGAAGCCTATACCTTTATAATATCCAGCGACGAAAGGTGTTCAAAAATTAAAAGTTAAAAATAACTGTCACTATCACACATACAATGTTCTTCATTGTTTTGTTGCAAAAAAATCTCCGTTATGGACATTTGCTCTATACTCTTAGATTCAAGGATTCAATTGTCACAATCGAGTCAAACACTTCTTTCGTTACGTCTGGCTGGTAGACGGATATCAGGAAATCGAGCCTTTCTGTACATGTGGCCTACAACTCTCGACCCTTCGGCTGACTCTCGCCATCATGAACTTCGACTTAGGGAGACTGAAAATGCATTGACATCCCATCGTAAGGCCCTGCCTGCACTTCGAGTTATAGAAATTCGAGTTAGGGAAGTTAATTTCCCATTATTTTATATTGTGACCAACCAAGCTCATCATTATTTATTCGACTTATAGAGAACTTCGGAAGTTCGACTAATAGAGGTTTAACTGTAATTGGCGGATGCGTTGAATTTACGGCGATGAGACGTGTAAAAAAGGGAGGCTCAAGATATATTCGTAGATGCAATCAGGAAATCGATCCAAATGTACGACCACCTGATCAAGGATTAATTTGTGGGACACCACCATATTTTCTGTATTATTTTTCTTTCTATTTTTCTTCGAACTCCGGTGCAGTGAATCCAGGACATGGGTCATATACTGTATACACACATACATATACGTATATGGTAATCCCAATTATAATACCTCTGCGTTGCGTGGTTGTATAGCTACAGGGTGTCAAATGTGCCAATTTTCGAGCATTTTTGTTCCGTTCGCGGCCACTTTGACGGCCATATCTCCTCGACCTAGAACAATGGTTTCCAACCTTCTATCAACTGCGACCCCCTAAACACGTTTCCAAATATGTGCGAACCCCCCTCCCCCCGGGCCCCTTCTACAACTGACCCATTTTCAGAAAACATACACTCTGCACAGCCGCAAAAATGGTTCAATTTACACAGAAATTGAAAAAAAAAAAAAGAGTTGAACTAAGGGTCGCGACCCCCAGGTTGGACACCAATGTCCTAGAATGTCAGGTCAAATTTATCATATTTTGATATGTGGATTGGAAGGGTAATCTTACGCTCTATGGGATGGTCATGTTCATTTTTAAGAAATCCAAAAATTTCAAGTCAAAGATGGCTCCCAAAACTTTGATTTTGATATTGCTTATTGATGGCCCCATGCGATATCGTGACATCGTGAGAATGCCGGATTATAGCGCTCTACATTGGTAATAAATAATAAATAGCAATTTTAGTGACATACTAAAAAGATAGTAAGTTGCATCTACGAATGATCTTACCAAAGCCCACGGTCATATAAGTAAGGACTGGTCACTCCCACCCACCCCCTGCCGAGGAGTTTTGCAGCGGGTGCTCACCTGAGACCGCCAGGAGACATTTAGGAGGCCACGATAAGTGGCGACCCTACCGGATTAGGCTGAACTTAATAGGTACGAAAGGGGAGGGCACGGTCATATAAGTAAGGTCTGGTCACTCCCGCCCACCCGGCCACCCCCTGCCGAGGCATTTTGCAGTGGATGCTCACCTGAGACCGCCATGAGACATTTCGGAGGCCACGATAAGTGGCGACCCCACAGGACTAAGGCTGAACTTTATAGGTACGAAAGGGGAGGGCTACATTGGGGGGCCCAACATGTAGCGCTTCCCTTTCGTATACCTGTAAAGTTCAGCCTAATCCGGTAGGGTCGCCACTTATCGTGGCCTCCTAAATGTCTCCTGGCGGTCTCAGGTGAGGACCCGCTGCAAAATGCCTCGGCAGGTGATAACGCCAGAACGTAGTATAAGTGTCCGTGGGCTGCCAAAGCCCTTTACTTTTCCTCCACTAGTGCTCTCCACGTGTATGACTTTGACCATGAATAGTATCAGACACTTTCACAAGGGCAGCCGATTCCTAATCAGTGGGCCAGATCATGACACATTTGTTGTTGGACAAAGTCAGAACTTGCTCCAGTCGACGTCAAAACCATAAGGAACTTTGAATCTTTAGAAGGAGGACCCCCATATTAGATAAGATTATTTGCACACAGAATAGAAGACAGGAGAGTGCAGAAGACAAGGTTTCTAAATAGGCTCTTGACCTGTCCATATAACCGTCTATTGAGACTTCCTTATCTTACGAGTTAGACTCAGGCGATTTTTATCGTGAAAAAAATTGCAATAAGACAATAATGTGTAACAAGCAGTACCTATCATGTTTAAATATTGTCTGAAGTTGACCTAATATTCCAGATAATACATTCATAACTACAACTTTGAATATAGGTTCTGTGAACATTGGTTAAAATTAACTAATGGGTTAGCTCTTATGTGGTTAACCTTTCAAGTTCACACAATCTGGCCCTTAGCGATTTATGGTGAACTAAAGAACATGACATGCATTTTGTGTTTGATTTTTACATATTTTAACACTGCTGGTGATTATGTCTGATCACCTTCACAGTCATTGTTTTATGAGAGAATCACCCGATGTGTAAATTATGACTTTTGACTGTTGGACGCGGATATTGCAAAGAGTAAACTATACCGAGAGGATGTCTCAACCTCTGACGACCACCTGATACCTTGAACAGCCCTCTCTATCTGTAGACAACTATCTGTCGCCATTTCGGCAGAAGATACGCAAGAAAAACTACTCATAGATTTCAACTTATCGGCCTGTCCACTCAAACTCAAGTGGCAAAAATGAAGATAAGTGAAGTATTTAAGCCCAGGTAACTCGGTTACCAGGCTACCTATTTCTGGACAGTCGATCAAGGTATGTCTCACTATACCAATTTGCTGTTGATTTGTTAACCTCATTTTAAACGTGTTTTCAGATGAAGCTCCTCCTGATTGCCCTTGTTGCATGTGTGGGCCTTGTCCACTCTTTTCCATCTGGGATCATCCAGCCTCATTTGGCGAGTGTCATCCAGCCTCAGGTGGCCAATGTTGCCTTTCCCGCCGCTGGGCTGGACGGAACCTTCTGGGATGACCTGAAGAAGCTGTACACTGACCTGAAGGAACTTTTCACCTCAAAGTACCAGGAGCTCCTTGCGTGGGTGATGGAGCGATGGGACGACATCAAGCCTTACATTGAGAAGGGAGATATCAAGGGTCTTCTGCAGGAGCTGGCTCAGCTGGTGAGTAAAATTATTATCCCCAGAAACTCACATCAAAAATGTGGCTGAATCCTTACGATCTTCATAAACACAAAATTTTTGTCTCTTCAGGCCATTGATGACGTTTCGAAGATGAGCCCCAGCCTTGCCAAGGCTATAAAAGATTTCTTCAGCAAGTACCAGAAGGAACTGGGCGACCTGTGGCAGAAGCTGTTGGATGCAATCCACAAGTACTTCCCAGACCTTGTTGACGAGAAGGAGCTGGCTGCTGCAAAGCGCGACGGAAGCTTCTGGAATGACCTGGAGAAGCTGTACAATGACCTGAAGGAACTCTTCACCTCAAAGTACCAGGAGCTCCTTGCATGGGTGATGGAGCGATGGGACGACATCAAGCCTTACATTGAGAAGGGAGACATCGAAGGCCTTCTGAAGGAGCTGGCCCAGCTGGTAAGACGAAACTCACCACTTGTGTCTGAATCCTTATGAACTATAATTTTGTAACATAACCGTCTCTTCAGGCCATTGATGACGTTTCGAAGATGAACCCCGACCTTGCCAAGCTGATCAAGGATTTCTTCAGCAAGTACCAGAAGCAGTTGGGTGACCTGTGGCAGAAGCTGTTGGATGCCATCCACAAGTACTTCCCAGACCTTGTTGACGAGAAGGAGCTGGCAGCTGCAAAGCTCGACGGAACCTTCTGGGATGACCTGAAGAAGCTGTACAGTGACCTGAAGGAACTCTTCACCACAAAGTACCAGCAGGTTCTTGCATGGGTGATGAAGCGATGGGACGACATCAAGCCTTTCATTGAGAAGGGAGATATCAAGGGTCTTCTGCAGGAGCTGGCTCAGCTGGTATGTAACTATTTTGGGCACTTGATATAGCTAGTTACATCATCACTTTTCATTTAGGTGCTCTCTGCAGATCGTTTCTCAGATAATTGGTTGCGGATACAGCCTGCAAATGATATTTTGTGACCTTTTATAAATAATGTTAAACTCTCCTTTCAGGCCATTGATGACGTTGCCCAGATGGATCCAGAACTTGCCAAGAATATCAAGGATTTCTTCAGCCACTACCAGGAGGAGCTGGGCGAGCTGTGGCAGAAGTTGGTCGATGCCATCCACAAGTACTTCCCCAACATTTAAGAAGCTTCAATCTCTTCACTTCCCACAAAATGCAGACTCAGAAGACATCTATATTTTTGTTCAAAGATATGTGACACTTAGGAAATAATACTCCTTTTGTTTCTGTACACAAATAAAAAAAAGGCGTTTTAATGATTATTATACGATAGAATATTATTTCCCCATAGCTAATAACAGTAGCTATCACATGAGTGTGGTAAGGATGATAATGGCTGATTGTCTTGCTCAATTTTTCCAAGGTGACTTGGCCATATTGCGTCTGTTTTTATCCGTCTTGAAACTGAAGGGTTGCAGTTTTATAACTTGAATAACAGCAAAGGATTTCAAGGGCAGATTATTATATTTGTTGGCTGATATCAAGCAGTACTCATCTTGTAACGCCACTCTTACGTTTCACCATAACTGATAAGATTTATTGGCTGTTAGTGTCCTCATAAACTTGTTCTGTACCAAAGAACATCTTGATGTCACATCGTCCATCACAACTGCATAAGTGTTTATTGACGTACTTCACATCGCTCACATTCTATAGCATTTGCATTCTGGCAGTACATGCACTTACTAATGATTACAACATTAACTGTATACCAGCCAACAGCATATTAGTACTTAACTACTACATAAAGCGTTGGGGAGACAATACATTTCATTTCAGGTAATAAATCACTGCTCAGTGTGGTAACATGCGCACGTGTTCCAATACCACCCAGAAGTTCTTTTTAAAAATATGCTACTTAATCTGGCCATTTCACTTGTTGCAACAGTTACTTTAGTATGCAACAAAATCGTTTCAGAGACTAACAATAAATGTAATTAAAAAAGTGTATTTATTCCAACAGCTTCCCTCCCGAAATACAGAGTATATAAAGCTATGTGTCTAATACTGCACTACATTCAGACAAAACTGCGCCAAAGAGTTGTCGAATAGCAGAGAAAAAAAAGGTAAGGTATCATTAAACCTTCAAACTCTCACATTTTGAAGTCGCCTGATTTTTTGGTATTATTATTTGAAGTGTAATTCTCTAACAATGATTTTCAGATGAGGCTCTCGGTCCTTATCATCGTGGCCATTGCCACCGTCGCTTCCACCTGGCCTCTTCAATTCAATGGCAATAGGCCTTTCTTTCAACTTCCTCGTCTGACCATGCTGCCACCAGTGGAGTTCATCATAGGCCCCGAAAATGGACCACTCTACGAGTGGGCTCTGAATCACTGGGATGATCTGTCTCCTTACCTCTTCAACAGTGACAAATTTATTCGCCGTATGGCCGATGTGGTAAACCGAACTCAATTTTTCCCTCCATCGATTTCACCCTGCAGCTAGAGTGATGCTGTTAGCAAACCCACTAAATTTTTCCTATTAATCCTCAGTTTATTGCGAACATCCAAAGCGAGGATCAGTATTTGATCCAATTAGCCAAGGAGTTTTTTCAACCATATCAAGATGTTCTCGGCAGTCGGTGGGAAGACCTTCAGGAAGCTTTTCAGATCTATCAGACAGTTACTGCAGCACCAGGACCGACTTACTATTAACCAGCTGGCTCCCCACACCTATACCTGCTGGTAACATGTAATCACAATGCGAAATAAACTACTATAGACTGCATCTGATTCATCTTCCCATCCTCTTCTGGACGCCCCCCATTTTTTCAAAAATATGATGATACCATCGATCCAAAGTGCACCAGCATCGTCCACACAGTCGGTGATGGACGATATCGAGTAGTATAAGTCGATTTGCCGCCATTTTTTTTGGTTTTATTCCCCATCTGGCAACCCCGCATTCCACAATTATTGCTCTTAGGTCAGGATATCGAGTGCTATCTAATCAGGACACTGCTTTTAATTAGATTTCTGGTAGGGAAACAAACTGATGAGGTCAGAGGTCAAAGTGTGGCGAGTGATGCGTCTGGCAACCCTGCTCGTCCCTGATTGGCCCCAATATGGCGGCGCCCATTACGAAACGTGTTCAATCCTAATCAGCCAATTTTTTTTTCTTCTTTCTTCATCATCATCTCCTGATTAATTATCTCTCACTCAGTCGACCTTCACAGTGCTCCTCAAGTGTACCCACCATGGCTGCCCTGCACCGCACCCTACTATGGCGACACTTGGTCCGCCGTACACTCAGCACCAGCACGACCACACCGCTTAGGACATGCCTGTACGACTTCCATGTGTCCAAGCAGGGGAAGATGGTCGACTTTGCAGGGTACATGCTGCCTGTCCTGTACGGAAAGGAAGGTTTGACTGAGTCGCACAGGCATGTCCGGGAACACTGCGGGGTGTTCGACGTATCGCATATGATGCAGAGTACAGTACGGGGTAAGCATGCGGCGGACTTCATGGAGTCAATCACCGTGGCCGACGTTAAGGGAATGGGGGAAGGAACCTCGTCGCTTACGGTGTTCACCAACCAGAAGGGTGGGATTGTCGACGACTTGATCATCACCAAAGCGGCGGAAGGTACGTACGTCACAATGTGCCATGCGGATATTAACCACTGAACATTTCAGATGAGCTGTACGTAGTGTCCAACGCTGGATGTCGCACGAAAGACTCCCAACTGCTGCAAACCCGTGCTGCCGAAATGCGCTCCAATGGACAGGATGTGACTGTGGAGGAAATAACCGACCGTGCCCTTCTGGCCGTCCAGGGGCCGGAGTCCGCCCGTGTCCTTCAGTCCTTCCTGAAAGAAGACCTGCGAGCCCTACAGTTCATGCGATCGACCCTCACGCTTCTTGCGGGCATCCCATGCCGGATTACCCGATGCGGATACACCGGCGAGGATGGGTTTGAGCTATCCATACCCTCCGATACGGCTTCGGATATGGCCGAGCGCCTCTTGGCTTCATGTCTAGGTCAGGTCAGACCTGCTGGGCTTGGGGCAAGAGACTCGTTGCGATTGGAAGCAGGTTTGTGTCTGTACGGCAATGATATGAATGAGGAGGTGACGCCGATTGAGGCCGGGTTGGCTTGGCTGGTGGCAGCCAGGCGGCGCAAGGAGGCCGGGTTTCCTGGCGCTGATGTGGTTCTGGGGCAGTTGAAGGAGCCGGCAAAGGTCAAGTCGAAGCGAATTGGGTTTGTCGGAAAGGATGGGCCGCCACCGAGGCGTGGGGCCACACTGTGGGTTGGAGATGTAAAGGTCGGGGAGGTCACTAGTGGGTGTCCGTCGCCATCACTGGGAGTCAATGTCGCAATGGCGTACGTGAATAAAGCAAACGCAAAGGTGGGAACGGAGCTGACCGTCGAGGTCAGAGGTAAGAGGTCGGAGGTCAAGGTGACAAAGATGCCATTTGTGCCTGCCAAGTACTACGTGCAAAAGAATTGATCTGAAGTCGTCGAAAGAGTAGATGCACTGCAAGTCTGTAATGCAATTGTTTTCGGCTCATCTCTTTCAAAAAGTGCGAACGAGATTAGCCGCAACAATTAAATTATTGCAGACGTTTTGTTGAATACAGAAAGTTTACTATGCTGAATACGTACGTATTTCACTATTGAATTGCACTGTACTCTCATTATCATTGTGTAATCTCTTCAGCGTTCCTGCCCATGCATTTACCACCACTGTTTTCCACACATGGAGATGAATATTAGTGAGATTAAATGGTGCGGCTCTGTCCCACCGTATGTTTTTTTTTAGATGCCGAGAAATATATTTTATGCATATATTACAAGAATACCATTTTATTTCTTGAAAATGAAATCAACAGATTACATGTGGCCTTTCGGGAAACGTTTTATTTCCCCATAATAATTTCCCTCTGTACAGAATAACACCAGCCCAAATTAGCGTATTATTTGGTCCCTTCGGATTACTGAGCATCCTAAAAAATAGTTGTGACTTCCATCATTTTTTGTTCGTTTGGTAACATGTTCTTTGGCTCCAGAAAAAAAAAAAATTAAACAACCTCCTGCTTTATACAGCATACAACAATGAAACGTGGAATGAACTTGGGTTAAAAATCTGGCTCAAGAAATGTTTTAAAAGTGTGACGTTTCAGAATTGTTCGTCTTTATGTGGAGGGAACGGTCGCCGTGCGTTTTCCCATCAGCTCTCGCTGCCTGCGCAACTGCTCACTCAGGCCGCCAGCCGAGCCTGTGCTTTCGACGTCTTCAAGATTTTCTTCATGTTTGAAGGGTTAATGTTAAGATGGAAGAGAGAGGGTTAGTTTCTCTACAAGGTTGCTCCACACGGTAACGCCAATAACGGACAGGACAGACTTGAGCGGACAGGACAGAGAAGTACGTCAAGGCTTACCATCGGAAGCGGAAGAGGAAGAGTGAGAGTTTTGCCGAGCTGGCGGAGAAGGAGATGGTCCCTCGGCTTTCACCCTCGCCTTCGCCAGAATGGCTCTAAGTTCGGATGACCTGGCCGTCTTGTACTGGAAGACAATACCCACGTTTACATCATATCGAGAAAACAATCGTATATACATACCCCACACGCATTCCTCTGAAGCGTCAACTGTGAATACAGCCTGTGTCCTTCCTCTTTTCCGAAATACTGCTCCAACTGCTGCCGACTTAAGGCCAGGATTTCTTCCCCGTTCATTCCCCGAAGCTGAGAGCAGACTCGGGTTCCGAAGGACTTTTGGCGCAACCATTCCTGTACATCCTCGGTACTGGACCGCTGTGCGATGTATACGTCTGGAGTCCGGGGGATCTCCAGGGCAGGCTTCTTGCGATACATGCTCAGCACGTACTTGAGCTCTTGCTGGACCATCTCTGCGTCCTCTCCTGGGGAAACAATCAAGTGTCATGAAATACGTCGACAGAACGGATATTACGGCAGCTCCACTGGAAAGCTTCAACACGGCGGCAAAAAACCTACTTTTAACAAACCCAGCGGGATATTAGTTTGTTACGACAGTGGTTATCATTACTGGTCGGACAAGCCATTATAAACAAGTTCATCGCAAGCATTCAGTGTCCTATGAAAAGCGGAATACACAAAAACGGTTTTCTCTCCTATGACAAATTGTAAGCTTGCTTCTGAAACTTGCTGATGCCTCTGCAAGTTTGCAGGCTGCCGTGGTATTAATTGGCGCTGCAACAGCTACGCGGTTTGGACTATCAGGTACAAACTACTAATTAATTGAACTTACGGATGGCAAATCCGAACTCTGTAAGGCAATTCGGATTTAGATTATAACGTACATGGCGGACATCACTTCCAAACCTAGAGTTTTGAGAAAATATTAAAACCGAACTTGTAGTGTTACGCATATGTACAATTGGCTGTCGCATACGTTATGATATCATACAATGTGTTACATGTGGAATCTCCGGCTGTTTCTGCATGAATGAAATGATTATGAAAATTAACCCGGCCACCAAACTGACCTCTTTCCGGACCATTTGCTCGACCCTTCCGAGATGTGGGTGAACTTTTGGATCCTCCTCCGAGCGTACTGGTTGGTGTGGACGAAGGAGGCGACGGTGGAGGCAGAGGTGGAGGCCTCGGAGGCTGCGATACGACCTTGTTCTGATCGCTGTCGTCGTCCACCTCGTCGCTTTCATCCAGTTCATCCGAGTCGTCATCTGGCTCATTACGTGCTGCAAACCCTTTCGGTTCAAAACTTTGGTTGCCACACTACCCCGTGCCAATTTTATGTACATTCTTTTTCCGTCCAGTGCATAAAATGGCATGCAGTTTGTTTTTTTTGCCCCCACCCATTCGTAACGTCAACGTTTTAAGCAACAATGGTGCACTAAACTCCCCAATTATATAAAATAAATTGTGCTAAGAAGAATCATTACAATCACAAGAAAGCAACAAACATGTAACGCCCAAAAAAGCAACACATACCAAGAGAGTGGGTAGAGCTGACTCTGCTTTTCTCTACATTCACATACAAACTGTCATCGTTCATAAGGGTATTTTATTCATCGTTTAAAAAAAAAAAGTAATGTCCTCATTACAAAAAATCGTTGGAAACATTTAAAAAAAAAAACCCCTGCATGGTTAAAAAACAAAACTTTTGCTTACACATTAAGGGCGAGTATAATAATTACACCTTCACGCCATCTTGGGATTATTAAACTATTATAATCCTTCTCCACCATTTTTGTTTACTAATACTTTACAAATCTTTACATTAACAAAGTGGGTGGGAAGAGGCACATTTATGGGTATGTTTTTTTTTCTTCTTCAAGAATTCGTGTCACACGTGTGAATAATTTGTGTGAACAGCCTTTAAAAAAAAAATGCGAATAGAAGATAACCGCGTCTGTGTCGCTACTCTATGTTAATTGGAATTACGTCTGTGTCAAGGATGGACGACCTATAATATTTTTTTTTGAGAGGGAGGGAGGGGGCATGAAAAAAATAGAACCCGCTGCCAAATTTTCGCATGCAAAAAATGTAGTCCCAACTAAAAAAAATCGTGTTAGTCAACTTCAGTTAAGTGGAAGGTAAAAAAAAAAGCAGAGTCAACCATCTCCCAAAATTCCTGTCGTATTAGCATTTGTTGTCGGGGGGGATATGGAGTCAAACGAGGGGGATTTGAAAGAAAAATAATTAAGCACTTTTTTTTTTTTGGTTAATGAGGATGAGTCATGCTACTGAGCCGTATTTGGTAGGAAAACACATGCAAAAAAAATAATTAAAACTTGAAGGTGTGAGGTTCATGTTGTACTTATTGTACGTAATGCCTGTAACTTTGGAATTGTTCAAGTGCGTTAGTTTACGGATCAAAGAGTGTCGGTGTTTGCACCCAAACTCCCTGATATTGAGACAGTGAGCCAAAAAAAACATGCGGAGGTAAGTATAGGGCGAGACAAAAACAAAGAGTAAAACGATACAACACAACGGTTCAAATTATGAGGAGGACAAGGCCACGTAAAAAAAAAAGGACATTAACACAACACATTCAGAAGTATCTGAATTCACCTTTCCTGCCCTGCCGCTCCTTCCGGATCCACTCGGCACTTGCCGGAGGAGGGATTGGGGAGCGGGGAGGGCCTCCCCTGGCACCTCCTCCATTCCCGCCGCCTCCTCCAATCTCGCTCCCATCAGCATCCCTGCTGTTATCCTTTGGAAATTGAAAAAAATGCTTCAATTTTACATGTCCAGTGCAGGTTATTCCGCAGCATTACCTGGGAGAAGCGATCTCTTTGCGGGAATCCCACAGCATCGTGATCTGGCGCGTACTGCGGAGACACAATTGTGTGGGGAACGTGCGCTACTTGGCCTCGCTGGTTGCGTGCCTTCCACCACTTCCGGCTGTCGTCCAACACCTGTACCGGTCATTTTTCAATTAGCTTTCAACAATATCACCATGGCATGAAGCAGCTTACGTGTAAGTACTCTCCGCGCATTACTGTCAGCTCCTTGTCGTTGTTGGCCGTTCGTGGATATGTGACCTGCACCACCTTGCAGCCGGACATCTTCAGCTCCTCCAGCCACTGCCTTTGTGACCTCTCGAAAGCCCGCTGGTGCGGACTCGGCTGTGAAGGGCCGGGATGGCCGTGACCTGGATGACCGTCGCCAAAGTGCTCTATGGAGTCCGCAGATATGTCACTGCGGGAATCCCTAGGATGCGGGTGGTGCTGCTGTTCCGAGACAGGCGTGTGAGAGCGCTCCCTGTCGTATCGGTCCCGACGCATCTCATGTCTGGATGAATAGTTGCGGTTGTCGTACCCATACCGCCTCCCTTCTGGGCTGCTGTCCTGGCGGTCCAGATCAAAAAATTCATCCCGCTCGCCACGATGGTGGTACTGCTTCTCCCGCAGTTCGGCCTGCAAAGGGTCGGTCTTAAAGGTGACCATCCTTGCCATGAGAACCGGGGGGGTTACACAGAAAGCGTTAGACATGACACAAATGCACACCTCATGCTGTGCTGCACGGATCTCATCCCCTCGCGTCCTCTTAGCTTCCGATGCCACTGCAGTCCCCAGAACACCAGCACGATCTCGCTCCTCACCCATCACAGGGAAGTCTGGGCTCCAGCCGTCCAGGAAGACTGGCTGGTATTGTGGCACATAGCTATTCCACTGGTCTCTGCATGGGAAAGAGAACACACATGTATTACACTGTGCCACATTAGTTTGTACAACTTACCTCGCATGTAGCCAGGCAGGACCCAGCGAATGCCACAGCTCCGTCTCCTTGCTGGTGAGGCAGTTGAGCAGCAGGTCAAGTGCTTCCCGGGTCATGAGCGGTGCCACCACCTTCGGAGGCAGGTTGGCCACTGGGTGTGAATCCCTGGCCGCATCCACAATAAGGGCCAAGGGTGTGAAGAGGAAGTGGACCAACTCCGGCGCATTAGGGTCATGGATGTGGGTCTTGAGCTTGGCCAGTAGGTTGAACGACAGCTTGAATTTCTGAAGTATGTCGATGAACTCGCGTTCCCCTGGAGCTTTGGCCCTCATGGACAGCATTCCATCACCGTGGTCCTTCTTCTTGCTCTTGCGGGTCTTACGGCGCCTCTCCAACTCCTGGAAGGCAGCAGCCGCATGCTGGAGACGCGCGATGAAGCGTTCGATGTCATCGAAGCAACGGTTCAGTACGGCCACATCACGCTCGTACTTGTCGCTGCATGTGGAACTGGCCCTGTCATCCTCTTCGCCTGCTGCATCAGAGTGGTGACCTGGGGCTGGTGGCATCAGGTCAGGGGAGCCACCACCTCCACGGCGAAGGTGGCCCCTACCCATGTCTTGTTCTCCACGTGCTCCATCTGGAAAAGACATTGAAATCTAATTATTCTGTTCAAACACCAGCTTATTTACACTCATAATGCAGTATTATTTTTTTTAAATCACCTGACTCAATAATTATATTTTAGTCGCATTCAACTACATATCATGACGATGTGAGGCGAACCAGTTGTGAAATCTCTAATAGAAAAGCATCTATTTTTATATTCAACGATGATGAAAGACCAAACGTTGCCATGTGTACCTCGTTGCGTTCACACTTAACGATGATCATTTACATGAAGTAGTTCATTTACATGTGGGACTTTGTATTAATAATTAGGTTAGGTAAATATCTACGACAGCAGTGTATGTGAAGTATGCACATAAATATGGCAACTTTTCCCTGAAGCAATGCAAGGCCTTGAACCAGGACACAAATCATTTGCAATTTATATGCGCTATTTAAATTATTCATGTGTACCATTGCGGCACACGGTTTTCACCTCAAAATCTGACTGCGGAAATGTGCAGTGAAAGTGCATCTCCTTCCCAAATTGGAGAAAACCATCTGTAAGAGACTCCCATTGTCTATATACACTCACCGATATGAACAATAACCATATCAAATACAGCAGCATCATAAAGGCCGCACAATAAGTCATAAATGATAGTTCATGCAATATTAATATCCGCAAATATGAAACCTGACGTTCGATGAATACATTTTCAGTTTGTACTATTTGTTGACTCAATTTTAAATATTTGCATTTATATGAATGTTGTACTAGTTTCATAACATGCCTCATTTTTGTCTACCTGGTTACTAGGTGAACCTCATCATTTTTTATTATATGACAGCAGACAGACAGCTGTTAACCCACTTTTATGCCAACATCTTAATTTACAACCCCCAATTAGACACAATTCACCGAATCGCACAAGTAGGCTATAGTGTCCAACAGTTGCATGTAATTATTGTCACCTGAGCCATCCCAACTCCCAGAGAATCTCCTCAGCCTCCGTCTGACTCTTCTAACAGCTCTTCTTCCATCCTCCTCCTCGTCATCCTCCTCAGTCATGGTGTCCTCGTACGAATCGTCCCAACAGCACAAGCAACCCATGGACATATTTCCTTCATTACCGCCTAATTAGCAAAACCCTCCCCCATTTTAATTACCCAACCTTTTTTGTCACACACACAAAACTCTAGACTTATATCTCTACAGGACTTTGGTTCTAAAAATGGTGGCACACCTGACAGGAAAAAGAGCTGAAATTCCTGCGCCTCCCCTTTAACTTCCGGCCTCCATTTACGCCCCAATGATTTGCATACAACCTTCCGTTTTAATAATACAGAGGACACATGGCATATCCAGTTTACGATCGTTTAATCAAGCCAGGTATTGTCAAACACTTCGACAATCAGCAATTACTGGTCGCATTTTTATTCTTACTTGAAAAAAACTGTTTTTTTCTAGACCTGCGGTCTACGGTGGTGGGGGCCATAGCTTCGTGGGTGTGGGGGAGAGCGAAGTACACCCTCCGGTCTACAGCGATCGGATAGTTCCGCCTCCCCACCCACCAGAGGCGCTGCCTTCACACCATTGCGCAGGCGCAGAACTGGGCCAATCTGAAGCGTCGCGGTAACAACGCGGCTTTCGGACTTTTTCCGGAATCAGCGACATGTAATACGTCAGTAGTCCGGAAGTGGGTTAGGTAGCCATGACATACATACCAAGAAACTTCATGCTTTATATGTGTAAGAATATTATGATATTAATCCAACAACAGCGATGCATGACGTCACCCAAACACACTCCAGCTCAAAAGGTGGACCCCGCCTTTTTTTTGTGGGTTATTTTCTTCTGAGGCTGTCTGTACTCAGAGGAATTCGAGTGGACCGAAGAGCCAAGGCGAGCGGCATTTTTTTTTTCTTCTTTTTTTTTTATATTCACCTTTCCTCTCCCCCCCACCTTTCTCCTCATCTCCCTCCTCTTTTCTACACGGATACATGACCACGAATTTCGTTCATCCAAATTGTGTCTTTCGTAACACAGGGTGGACCAGCACACCCTTTTCGAAGAAACCATTTTACCCGGAAATTGCACCTAGCACTTCGCATAAATCCAAACTGATCATTATTGGTGTCCTTGAAAGTACCAACAATAGCACACAGTGAATTTCCTGATTAGACTTTTCAATTGCACTCGAAATACACCTGCCAATAATGCTCAAGGAAGGACCGCAAAGTATAGAGCGCTCCATTGCTGCCGTGTAACAACGGGCGTCAAAATTCAGACGCTTGTTGATGGCTATTTTGAGCTTCAGGTCTGCTGCCATACTTCTGAAGTGGACTGCGATGTACACTGCTTACAATACGAGCGCAATCTAATGCGCATCCACATTCGCGCAGCTCCGTCACCAACGTTGCCAGAGTTACTCACCAGGAGCCAAAATATAATTCGTAGTCTCTAACGCCTTGACAACGTCGCAAACGTCTGCCATTTTGTCCCACTCCCTTACAGTAGCGTTGGAAACAAGTGCGGTGCTTCTCGTAGGCCGCCTTGACAACGTCGCAAATAGTCAGCCATTTTGTCCTACCCTCTTATAGTAGCGTTGGAAACAAGTGCGGCGCTTTAGTCTCAGAGGCCTGACAACGTCGCAAACAGTGAGCCATTTTGTCCTACCCTCTTATAGTAGCGTTGGAAACAAGTGCGGCGCTTCTCGTAGTCCCTGAGGCCTTGGCAATATCGCAAACTGTCAGCCATTATGTCCCACCCTCATATAGTAGCGTTGGAAACAAGTGCGGTGCCTCTCGTAGTCTCTAAGGCCTTGACAACGTCGCAAACAGTTAGCCATTTTGTCCTACCCCCTTATATAGTAGCGTTGGAAACAAGTGCTGCGCTTTAGTCTCTGAGGCCTTGGCAACGTCGCAAACCGTCAACCATTTTGTCCCAAGCCCTTACAGTAGCGTTGGAAACAAGTGCGGCGCTTCTCGTAGTCTCTGAGGCCTTGGCAACGTCGCAAACCGTCGGCCATTTTGTCCTACCCGCTAGAGTAGCGTTGGAAACAAGCGAGGCGCTTATTTACCACTATCTGATAATTCCAACCATGCAAGCTGCGCAAACTGTGGTGCGCAATCGGTTGCGCCTGTTAATTTGTTTAAAAATTTATGACAATGCCGGCATGACTCGTCCGGAATGTCCCCCCCACCTTTTGTTCTCTCTAAATTCATTCATGCTCGTGGGTGTGCATAGATCCTGACGGTGCAATGGCTGGGCCAGAATACCGCAAACATACCGTAAACCACAGCATATTACGGATCGCAAATCGGCCGTGCAAAAACCTGCGGTTCGTCTTATTTACAGTTGACCATCGGGTAAAAATACTTACGTGGTGCGTGGCTCTCGAAGATTGAGGCTTGTTGCCGGACATTGACGGCGGATGATGTTGAGGGTTGGCTTCCGTTGTGATGGGGAGGGTGTGGCGGAGAGTCTTCAGGTGGAGGTGGGATCCTGTTGGGGGCGGATGATGATGATGATGATGGTCCACCAGGGGGTTGGGGCAGTCGGCCGGCCATGGCCATCTTCAGCTCCTCCACCAGCTCCTGGGCCGACACATGGTAGCACTGGAAGATGTGCATCTCGGCAGGGTTGCGAACCTTGCTTCCTCCGGGTGTCGGTCCTTCCTCGGCCACTATGAACACCAAGATGTTGTTGTACAGCTCTCCAGGATCGCTGCTTGTGAAGGCAGTCGGCTCACGTATCAGCGACACTGGAAACCTCTCCATCACGTCCTGGAATATCATATGTCATAGTGTATCATATATAGATGGCGCACCCTCCCTCTCTGTACACTCCTGCCACTCAGAGTCGCATGGGCGGGTAGAGGTACTACCAGGTCGGACAAACATCAGACTGGAAACGCTGGTGATGAGTCACCGAGATAAGACACCATCAAAAACAGGAAAAAAAATCCAAAATTTCGAATATTTAGGCTCGAACAATTACAGTTTTCGGACTTTTCCCTAAATCAGCGGTACGTGTGCCTAGTTTCAGCACTCCGGAAGTGGGTTAGGAAGCAGTGACATACATACCAACAAACTTTACGTTTGATATATGTAAGATACAGTATTAATTCTCTAATTGCCGTGCTAGTGCCTCTGTCCGAGTCATCTATGTGCGGCTACGGTGTACTACTGCCAAAACTTTTATTCAGGAGGTCACGAGTGTACCTGTCCTGTTTTTTTTCTGGTGTGCTACATTATTACATAAATCGTGACTTATTGACCTTGGGTGGCAGACTAGTTTTTCCTGAGCTCGGATAAGATATAAGAGGGGCTGTAAATGTGGCAGAATAGAGGCCGTAATTCACTATTTTCCTCATTGCAGATAAACAACAATATAGGCAACAGGGTGTTTCCATTCGTTTTTCGTATATACGTATTATGGTGGGTCAAGCATTCCATTCACTGCGTAACCAGTTTTTCGAGTTAACTTATCATCCTAAAATGAGTCCGCTTACGAATTACATTTTTTTTTTTCGATGTACACCACCGACATGTTGGACAAGAATTTCAATGGGCACTTGCAGGACAGTGACCTCCATTAATTTCTGTCAGCCAGCAGGATTTCCAACAATGTTACGTTGATGTCTCTAACAATTTGGAGGGGCAAAAATGTTGGTCGTGCACTACAATTGAGGTCAAAAGCTATGGAGAAAGGATGACACATTCTTGTTGCAATATTGTCCTCCTATACACTTCGTATATAGCACGTGTCATATCAGACCGCACACGTCACAAGCTGATAATTTTAAGCATCGGTTTTCCTGTCCTCTGAATGACCCATGGACATGCAAAAATGTCATAAAAAAACTGACCCCAGATTCGAAGTCCATGATGATGAGCCAGCGTCGGTCCATTCTCATCTGCATCTTCTGGGACCAAATCCCATTGGACTTTTCCAGTTGGAGTAGACGTCTCATGCCATCGGCTGGAAACACTATGCCAACAGGAGGACTGACGGTGAACGTCGCCAAATGTTCCAGTTGGTATGTCCCACCACCAGCAGGTCCGCCGGTACTGCCCGTCTCCTCCCATCCTGCAATAATAAAGTTCAAACAATTATATGAAAAAGTCATGACCACTAATTACTTTAAACATACTTAAAAATTAATAATGTCAGCAATCAAGCAGATTACATATCTGTCAATATGTCAAGATAACTGTGAAGTCTCCTGTTCACAAATATGGGTTGGGCACTATTTCCGGGTAATATGGCGATAAGTCACAGGCAGTCACTGAACTCTTCAGGTTGACAATGTACAAAAGAAGGCATGGTATTCATTCATTGTTCGTGCATTGTGTTAATATATGAGCCTTGGTTGGTGGCACGATGGAAAGTGATCCAGAAATACCGTACACTATTCACGGCCATAAATATGTAGTACAGAAAATATATAGGGTATCGACATAAGTAATCAAATTCTTTTCTCTTCACTCTCAAGAAAGCGTATACAATGGGCGATTTTTTTATTATTAAAAAAAAACCTCCTAACATTTCCAAGTGCCTGAAGCACCAGTAAAACATTATGGAACTGGCTGTACATGAATGAAGACATACCGCCCACTTGAAGGACAGATGATAAAGCACATCTGTCTCAATGACTTTCAACCGCAAGTTGTGATGAGTTATCTCAATTACTGCATAAACAGGCTTACATGCAAAATAAATATTAGTCGAGACTATTCCAGTTGAAGCTCAAATTAGCCTCCAAGAGAGGCGCTCACTCTTGGAGTCAAATTTGTGCAATACCGACCTGATGAGGAGTATCCGTTGGATGAGGCGATGCTGGCACGATGTTGTTGATGGTGATGCTGAGGTCTCATCATCACTGGCTCTCCTAATGACCACTGTGAGGTTTCCGAATATCCGGGCGAAGGAGGGCTAGGAGGCCGCACTACCGAGGGCATCTTCCTGCTCTCACCTCACCAACTCTGCACCTCCTGGGCCACCAAAAATACAAGAACAAACAACTATGAGAGCCTGCACACAAACCTTATCCACGACCTTATCGCTCAACAGCCACCTACACAGGGATATATCTCTACCACCTTTCACCTGCAAGGACTGATAAGGATACGGCTGCACAGGGTGCTTCAATTTAATGTGTGTGGCCATGTTGTGACATCCAGGCCCTGTTCATCTAGGTTAAGGAGTTCAGGTAGTGGGAAAATTGGAGTTTCTCCACTAGTTTGTAGAGAAACGATCGCACGTGATTTTGTTCTTGACACGTTAACAATACCCGTGCCTTGCCAATATTTGACAGGTTCTTGAGAACTAACTCTTCATGCAGTGAATATAACGCTCGAGGCTTGTGGCCTTCATATGCCAGAGAACTATAGATAGTCAACAAGGAAAACTATGGCGTGTAGCGGAAAATCAGGTGTGCTTGT
Organism: Catajapyx aquilonaris; assembly: GCA_000934665.2. Lineage (NCBI taxonomy): Eukaryota > Metazoa > Arthropoda > Diplura > Dicellurata > Japygidae > Catajapyx > Catajapyx aquilonaris. The sequence goes on along the minus strand of JYFJ02004676.1, from coordinate 7,982 downwards.
GACACACACGTGCCATTCATATACTGCATAGTGTACTAATGAAGCACATTCATGCAAATTGAGTCAACATAGTACAGTGCTTGTGGTACGACACTATTAATGTCCTTCTAATAAATTGAGTACAGTCATTCAGCACCCCCGTAGCAAAAACCATGCAAAAATGAAACGGATGCAATAACCCTTGCGCACAAGCTAATTATCCACGGAAGAAACGTACCATTAAGGGCACAACCGGCGAAGGGAAGTGACGCCACAGGTGAAAACCTACAGAGAGAGGCCAGAGGATGTCCCTTTTTTTATTATTATTATTTTGGGACCTCCTTCCCGTACCCTTATGGAGATGTCATCGCCACGACCAGTCTCAAGGTGCGAATTAATGCGCAGGTTTATGCAGGATTGTCAAGGTGTGGCAAGTATTTGCGAATGTCCTTGAAGCGCACTGAGCATATATGTGGGCGACATCCCTTCTCTTTAAGATGTCCACGGGTCAAAGGGTGCTCATCAATCCGAATCACTTTCGGCCATGATGCACGTATACCAATAGCTACGGTTCAGTTATTTCCAGACGTGTTTCCGGATTCTTGGGAGTGTACCGTATGGAGGGGGGGACAAAATAATTAGTGTTTTGGTGTGATATTGCATATTGCGCAGTACGGTATAACTACATAACGGATAGTATGATTTTCAAATGATTTGCTAGGGTGAGTACTAGGTAATGAATGAATAGTGTCAAAGAGTGCATGAAGTGTACAGTAATCTTGCACCCCTCTCGAAAGGAGGTAAGCAGGCGAAAGACAGCGGTCGTTGACCCTCTCTCTACTATACCACCTCATCTTCACCGCACCAAAACCCTCAGCAAATTTTATCCTTTAATGACCTCAGATGACCTCGTCTGATGGACGGTGCCCAGAAAGAAAAATGAATGAGCCTCAAATTTCAGCCCCCTTCAGGAATTTCTCACTCCCACCCTGAAGGCAACCCCCCTTCTTTTCAAATGGCCTCAATAGAGAGTCTCCACGCATGCAACTTCAAAAGCCAATGTCCCAGAAAATTCTTCCTGGTCCACATTTTTTTCGGGATTGGGAGGGGGGGGGACAACAACACATTGTTGAATATTTAGGAACCACTCCCAACAGCAATCGCCATTGTTGTTTTCTTCAGCAACAGTACGATACTCACCAGTAAGTCTCGGAGGCATCTTCGTCACCAAACTTCGCGCACAGATTTGTTGTGTATATATAATATCTCCTGAAGCACCACACACACTTTACAGCACCTTCACTGGCTGAAGCTAAAGCAACTATTTTGCTGCACTCTCCTTTGGAGGAAGTTTTTGCCCTCCTCCTCCTCCACCACCTCCGTCTCAGACCAGTGTTGCCGCTCTCTTCTTCATCCAGGTAGGGAAAGGAGGCCTTGGGGAGAGCGTGGCAACTTGTTAGTTGCATACATACCTGCGTCGCATTTCATCCGCTCGCCAGATGGCAACACCTTCTTAACAGTGCCCTTAAGAACTTTGACACCACGACCCCCTCCACAGATTCGGGATATTCCGACCCCGTTTTTTGTTTAAACCCTTTCTCCACACTTTCGCTATAGCCTACACGCACATTATTACCTTTCTAATCAATCAAAAATAAGGGCTGGACTTCCCAAACCTTAGGTTCGACCTTCGACTTTCCCATTCATTGTACTGTACGCCAAATGTAAAACCTGACCTGGGAGACAGGCGCCAACCATTCGCTCTTTTGCCCCATGCAGCTCCTGGCGCCACCAGTACGACACCTGTAATTGCGTGTGGTCTTTTCCTGGACTGCGCGGATTATTCTTCCTAGAGTCTGTCAAATGGTGGTTCCGTCATGGTATTACTCGGATGGACGAGTATACCTCCGGGTGAAGATGAAGATCGCTGGGGGCTGCTGCGGGCGTGCAAAATGAGAAAACAAGGCAGGAAGAAGATATGAAGATTGGACTGGTGCGAAGAATGAAGGAAAGAGAAAAGAAGGCTGCTTAGTTTGCCAGGTCTTCAGTATAAGACAAAGGGCGGAAGCGGAAGGGGTCGCACAACAACAACAATTTAGGCAGAAGAAGAAGAAGCGGTTCCCTATCATCGCACATCTCCATTTCGATTATGGTTGCCACACAACAGGCGTCAACAGTATAAAAAAAACATGGCGTTGAGACCTAGTGAGGAAGAGATATGGAGCGACATCAAGGCATGGGACGGAGGCAGTACTGCTCAGAGGCTGAGGATACTAAGACATGTGCATCTTTTCATGAAGAATCGTCCCAAACGTACTGATGGACACAACTTGGAGTTCTTTTTCTATGAAGCAGGCAGCCTCTTCTTAGCCAGGATATCTGCTTGGCTTCAGGTTCTGAGACTCTTGAGGGTGATATCATTGTCTTGTTGCTCCACTTTTGCGAGAACAATGGATTTGCTATAGACGTGCATACGAATGCCGATGGGCACGTAATACTGGGGGGCCTCTGCTCCAGGGGGGGCGGGCCTGTCATGCCATCACTTTCACAAGATTTTCTTTAGGAATACAAACCCTGTATATTGCCCAGTGTCGTGCGAACTAACCTATGCGTATATATGACCAGGGTGAAAGTAAATCGTACTATATGGAAAAGGTAGTTACACAATATATATATTTTTTTTTTTGCAGATAACACTCTCGTCGTGCGATGTGCCTCTGACACCCATCTTCAAGTCCTTGTCGCTCTTCTTGGAAGATGTGGAAGCGTAAGTGTGTCATATTTTAGTTGGCTTAAATAGTTCATGTTCCATGCATTGTTGCAGGGAGCGGTTCGCTTCTGAGGTAGTGGACGGCGGTAGTGTCATAGCCTCAATGCAGGTCATATCTCGTGGCGACTGCGATGGCAAGTATCCTGCAGCAGACCGATGTGAAGCCCTCAGGTTCCTTCAGAAGCTGGCCACCCTTGGACGCATCTGGAAGGAGGCCATATGCCAAACGTATGCCATCAAAATCCTGTGCGAGAGAGGTGCTCGGATAGATGTGGACATGTCGAAGGAACCCATGCCGATTGATGATGGTACGACGGTGGTGTTGTGCAAGTCTGACGACGATTTTGAGAATGTCTCGCACGACTTGGAGGACGAGCTGCAGGATACTGGTGTGCTCCTGCAGCATCTCTGCAGGGGTAACCCTCTCTACAGGGACCAGATGTCGGCTGCACTGCTGACCATGCTCTGTTCATCCACAGCAACTGCCAATTGGCTTGGATGTAAAGGACTCTACACTCTTTTGGTACGTACATTTCAGAGAGAGAGAAAGTACTGTCATTACTATTCAGAGTTGCGCCCTGTTGTCAAGGAAAGGAATTCCCCTTTGGCATCACTCGGTATGTCCTATGCAAGGTCGGGTTGCTAAATCGGGCTCTGACTTTCTCCAATTGCTGCTGGCAAGACACGTCAGGTGTGAAACGCGTATGTTGATAGGCATGATTTGAAAGAAGAAGAAGAAAAAAAAACTGTGTGCATACTGTGCAGTGTGCACCCCCTGTCTCGAAAGAATTAAAACGAGAGGCCCCCAAATTGACAACTCATGTTTGCCAATGCATATGTCCACTCATCGGATGGGCTTAGTGAAAGGCGGCATTTTCGCAGTGTCGTAACCCTGTGCCAATTTGAGTGGTTTATTAGGGTCACCCCGAATTTAGCACTCTGCTTATTATTCATAAGGGGTTGAATATCCTTTGGGTATGGCAATGTGTACACTCGGTAGAAGATTTTTTCCCTAAAGAACTGTTGCTCATAAATGACAATTATTCGGCAGCCGGAATATCCATACTTGGCCCCTCAAATCTGCGACAAGTTCCTGGAACTAGTGTCGTCTCCGTCGTATCGAGTCAAGTTCGAAGCTGTGAAGCTTCTGATGACCCTCCTATGTAGCGAGCCAAAAGACCCGGTGTTCAAGCTTCTGGGTTACCTGGTGGTCATGCTGAGGGTCAACCCTGTGGTACTCCAAGGTGGCGAGAAGCTGCCGTTGTACATAACCGAACCGGATTTCGCCAAAGCAGCGGCAGTTGGTCCTCTGGGTGCCTTCAGACTCCAGTCCAACGCGGCCCTGTTCCTGACCCACGTCCTGAGGAACACACCTCAAGATAGGATCTCGAGGATTATGGAGTTGCTGGTCCAGGAGAAGGTCGTCGATGGCTTCCTGGAGTGTCTGTCCAACTCGGCCAATCCGGATTCGCAGCTGTGGGCAGCCAGGGGCCTTAGGGTGATGGTGGTGGACTGCCCCGAGTTCCAGGAGACGCTCAAGAGCATGGGGCTTCCAGAGAAGGTGCTGAACTTGCTTCTGAACGAGGAGAGCCCGGAGCTGACGGCCCAGGCGCTTCAGGACAGGGGGTTGGCTGACCAGCTCTACTGCTGCCTTCCCCAGGTGGAGCTTCCAACCAGCAACTCATCCATGGAGTTCCAGCAGAGGAGGATGACCCTGGCATCCACATTGTCCATGGACGATGTTGTCAGCAGCTTCAATCCCGATGTTGAGTGATTAAAGTTGAGTTGAACGCCCGTGCGTTTGTATGTGGTCATCCCCATCCATGTGGGAGGCTTCCATAAATTGAATGTGCGAGTAACAATAAAGATCTGCCATTTGGCCCATTTACACGAGCATACATTGCATACATAATATTGGAAAGTCGATGTATTTACATATTTAAAAAATCAAAGTGCAGACCCGGCAGGCTATCTCCACAGTCAGCAGCATGAAGTATTGATAACAACTTTTAAAAAATTGTATCTTTTTCAGAACACGCACAAAATACAATATTTTAAGGTCAAGATGATAAAAATTTGACCTGGTTTAATTATATTTCCTCTTACTATTATCATTGCAGAGATGCATGTTTTCCTGGATTTATCTCAAAAGTGTGGTAAGTGTAGATAACGCTTATTGTATCCTTCAGTTTAGGAGGTACGCATGTACCCCACCCTTCTCGCAGTGTAGCCTAAAAAATTGCACATTTCTACAATTTTCGCCAATCACAATAAGGTTCACTTGTATAGACATTTCCACAAATATTAATGTGATATCAATAATATTATTATGAATAATATAGCATAAGACGTGATGGCACTTTTGATAATATTTCATATCATGTTGAGCGTTTGACACACATTCTGGTGTGCCTTAAGCTAATTAAACGATCAGATTAGAAAATGAATTAACAAAATGAATATTAAAATTTTCAACTTTTGCAGAATCATCTGACTCATCTGACCCCAAATTTGAACTTACACAGATAAAAGAAAGCTGATCTCATGTTGCAGGTCAATGCTACAGACGCTTAGAGTAGCATTCCTTTGATATTGCTGCTGCTCAAATTTAAATTTAAAAAAAAACTGAATGATTTTTTTTTATTTAGACAGGGAAATAGACCTTTCATTTTAACAGTACCAGGTTCATGTCCAAATTTCAATTTGGAGCAGGTAACAAGTAACAGGTATTTTCAAGGAACCACTCATTGCAATTATAGCAAAGAACCAAATAGTCATCAGGCAAATTGCACTAATTAAAAAAAAACTCAGATAAGAATTGTTCAACATAAATAATATATTTAAAAATTACCCTTAGACCAACTTTAATATGTAAATCAGATTTCACAATGAAACTGATTTCCCCTTCCTTATCATTGCAGAGCCGCACGTTTTCCTAGATTATCTATAAAATTTCACAAGTGGAGATAACGCCTTGTGCATCCTTAAATTTCGGTTTATACACTCAAACTGGAATATTTGAAGTGTTGGTTATCCTATTTACAATGTGGCATTCATAATGATACACGTTGGACAACAGTTTGCACATCCCCTGTCAGATCGTAGGAAAAACACATCAAACAGCATGTAACAGGTCTCTCTGGGACACATAGCTGTATATTTGGGCATATCTTCTGGCTATAATTGAAATAATTATCAAATCAATGCTTTTCATAAATCATGCAATTTTTGCATCGCTGAGTTGTCGTTTAGCGCAGGTCGATGCGGCATGATTTCAAACTTGACCTTTCATTGATATAATAAATGTAGAGCGAGCATTCTCATGTTGCAGGTCAATGCTACAGGACGCTTACAACATCACGCACGTTAAAAATAATTGCTTCTGATGAAATTTAAAAATAAAATTTTTGAGCAAGGGCACTGAAAATCTTATGGGAGACAAGTTCGTTGTCTATACTGCCTAATTCGCCTGGTCCAGTCGAAAAAAGTTGCATATCGTTTCCAGTTCGAACACATGTATAGCAAGTGAATGTATTCCTCGAATGCTGCTCCAAACGTTTTGATTCGAATTACAATTAAGACCTTCAGGGTACTTCATACTGCGCCATTCAGACAATGCCACAATTTCATATGTAAAACAATCCTGCATTCAAAACTGCAAAGGATGTAGAATATAGGAGTTGCAGGCAATAATAAAGTACAGAGACATCTGAATTGCAGATAGTCTGAGCAAAATCACATTATGGATTATATGCAAAAAAAAAAGCAGATAGCAAAAAAGTGACTTCAGATAAACAAATCTGTCTAAATCAAAGAGAGAAGGACACCACTGACCTAATAATTAAAGTGCAAGGCGTGAAGGTTAGACGAATGTCCCATAATCACGAGGCATAGGACACTTTATCATAAAAATCATATGCACTTAAACAACTCGTTTTCTTCACTTATATCCTGGATTATATTATATTTGCTCCTTTTTGCATATTATCCGCCGAAAGATGTATGGTGCTTCTGTACATCATGCTGCACATAACTCCAGTTTGATTTCATTTGCAATTATTGCTTACATGCTTTACTAATATGCATGAAGTATATGTTCAGTATGTTCAGTACCCATAAGAGCAAAATATTATAGGAAAAAGCAATAATGTGTCACATTGCTGCAGTCAAAGTGATTTCAATCAAATAGATATGGCCAAGTGCCAACACGTGCATCTGAATGTCTGGATGAGAATCTAAGAGGAGACCGTATGACGATCATGAGGATGCTGATGGTGCACAGATGCAGCATTTACTGCAAAGGTGGAAGGTCCTCGTTATCAACATATGATTCGGATCCTTCCATCAGCAATATGCCTCTCCGCCATTGCGATCCACACCAAATGTGGATAGTATAAAAGCCCAGCCCGAGCCCATCCAAAGCACACTAAGTCTGGAGTCCTAATCCATAGGATCCTTCAGCACTCAAGTGAGCAACAAGCCAGCAGCAGACAGAAGCCATGCGCTGGATCATCCCCGCAGCCATCTGCCTTATGGGTAAGCACCACTGCATGTCTTACGATGCTCAAGCATTTATTCGACATTACCAGGAAGAGTTTACCTAATCATCATTTTCTTCCTGTCTCGCTTCTACAGCAGTGGCATCGACCTGGGCCGGATATGGTGAGTTGATTTCATTATTACATCCATTGTTAAATATTTGGAGGGTGAAACTTGCACACAGTTTAAATCACAAAATTCATAATTATTTGATTATTCAAAGATTGGTGCACTGCCCAACTCAAATATAGTGTGTTAAACCAGGCAACAATGTAGTGATTGTTCCTTTTATAACTTCAATATTTTAATCGTATTCACAATGCCATTACTTTTATGGCACTCTTTGCTAATATACACAATGCGTGATGTCCTGCAGGATACGAACAGGGCAAGATGTACACGTACGAAACTCAGATGCGACTTGTGGCCGGCAACCCCGACCTGAAGAACCACTACTCCGTGCAGCATCTCCAGATGAATCTGAAGCTGCATGCCCAGTCGCAGAAGAAGTTCCTCTTCCAGGTGGGCCACACCTTCCGCACTTGACACCCCTTTACATACACTGTGACACGTACTATATTCTCATCCCCTGTTGCCTGGCAGATGGAACACATCCGTGCCTCTAGCTTCGTCGACGTGATCGAGAGCGACGACTGGCGCACCGTGGATCTGCCCGACCCCCAGCCAATCCCTG
>JYFJ02004675.1:0-30163 GCA_000934665.2 Catajapyx aquilonaris | reverse complement strand
AAACCAGCCGGCCAATCGTGACGAGGCGCAATACGTCATTTTTACGTCACATCGGGCTGCTCACTTCCGTACGCTTGACCAAAATTCAGCCCCAGATATGCAGCAACATATTAGGGTTGTAAGTAGTCTGCATGGTGTAATAATCTGGTAGAATGAACAAAAAAAGAATACAATAATTGTATTCTTTTTTTGTTCATTCTACCAGGTTACCAATTATTGGTGTAATGTTCAGAAAATGCAATAGGAACTGACATTGCCTTAAAAATTCTTCTCAGGTCTCAGGAGGATATTGTGACAAGTGGAGAACAATGTTAGTGCATTAGACTGTTAGGAATGCCCTCATGAAATATCACTGGGTTCATTTAACTGATGTCTTTCATAAATGCTTGGGAACAAGTATTCAGAAGTTTGTCAAGTACGACTACCGTATTTTTGAAAGGGAAGGCCCAAGACATCGTGCCAATTTAAATGCTTGGTTTTCTGTGGCTACTATGAGGCACTTTGGACGTAATGCTTGAATGCGTTTGCTTAACCATAACGTTGTGAAACCCATTTGTCTTCACATCCACTACCCAGACTGATTCCTTTGTGTGTTCACATGACGGCAGAATCTAATTGCAGGCGTTCTTGACAACACGCCGTCTTGACCCCCAGTCTCGTTCCGTTTCCCCTCTGCAGCTGGACAGACTGGATTCTACCAGACCACTGGTAGCTCAGCTTTGCAACAACAGGGACCACCACCTCACCCATCTGGCAACCCATATGGCCTGCAGGGTTTCTCCTCACAGTCTGGAAACCCTGTTGGCCTGCAAGGATTTGGCTCGGCAGCAGCGGCTGCTGCTGCTGTTAATGCAGTAAACCTAGCCAACCAGACTGCCCAACAGTATGGCCGGGCAGGCCTCCCACCACCACAAGCTACGTACATCAAGTCGGGTCAACATCCAGGTGGTGACCTGACCGCCAGATCGCAAGTCAAATCACCATCGTCTGCTGGACAGGACCTAGCATCTGCATTTTTGTCATCCAACAAATGGCCGAATGTTGACCAGATGGCTGTGCTGACTGCCCTTCCTTTGCTTCCTGGTGGGTCTGCACCAGGTCAGGGGTCAGCAGTGCAATCCCCCAAGTCCAGAGGGGTTGGTGCTGTTGGAATGCAAAAGCACCAGGGTAGCCCAACTCCCAATCAGTCAGCATTGTTGCAGGGACAGCAACAGGGAAAGTATGGCTACCAGTCGCAGAGTCAACTCCAGGCTAACCTTCGAGGGCAGATGCTGATGAGGAGCCCCTCGGGTGGGGTTGGGTTGGGAAGATGCCCTGCCCCAATACAGAGGCCTGTTGCCCCACCCCAAGGGCAGCACCAGGGATTAGGCCAAGGCCTCATCGGGAATGGGATGAGGCGACACCCTGTGCACCACCCTGTGTCAACCCCTCCACCAACGTCCCATCAGGTCACCAGACACATGCAACACGCAGTGCCTCCTGTTACGTCAGCCCAGGGCCCACCTCTGGTTCCTAGTCCTGCCAAACCGGCCAGTCCAGCCCCAGTGAAGCCAGCACAGGCCCCCTTGAAACCCACCCCTATCAATCCTGCTCCACCCAACACCACCTTGACGGCACAGATCAGCGGCAACTCAGTGTCAGCCAATCCAGTCCCAAGTGCTGCCCAAACATTTTTCACTGCAGCAGGTAACCAAGTTTGCTTTCTAATGATAACCTTACATCAGCAGCAAGTTTTGTAGAATTTTAAATTATTGTGCATCCACTTAGCAGTGCTGCTTAGTGCTTAGCCAACAATGTTGAGTCATCCATGTGCACCAACCATGGTCAAACTTATGATTTGATTTTCAAAATTTGAATATACTTTTATTTTATAAATAGAAATTATGGAAGAAACTCTCAATAAATTGATATTACGGCTAGTATAGTGTTGGACATAAATTGAGGCATACTGCTAGCGACATTTTCCGAAGCGGCAGAAGAAGGAATCTTGCTCGCCCGCCTTGCAGTATCCTTATTTTCGACTCCGTCTTCTGCCGATTCGGAAAATGTCGCTACCCACCAGTGCTTTGCATGCCTCAATTAATGTCCAACACTGTACGGCATTCAGGCACAAGTTGTGCAGTTTGTAATGCATCTCTCACCTTTCAGGGAGCAAAGTGGAGGTTGATGACACTAAGAGCATTGCACCAATTCCACCGGTGCCCAAAGAGGAGCCAGCCCCAAGCCCTCCCCTAGAAAAAGCAATCTCAGAGAAGAGCCCTTTGGAAAAAATCGTATTGGAGGAGACTCCAACCTTAGATACCAGTGAGACCGTAGTTGGTGCTGTACCAAAACCAGCATCAGCTCCAGTGCCCAACGACAATGACAAGAATGGCAACCACAACAACAACACATCTCCAGCAATGGCTGCAGGAGATGCTTCTAACGGCAATGGTGACGAGTTACCCAAGGACGATGTGAAGGACAACAGTGAGGAGAAAAAGGTGGCAGTGGGGACAGCCACCGAGTAAAAATGATTCTAGGTCCATTGCAAGCGTCTCTGGGGTTCCATTTGCTGATTTGGTAACTGCCACCAATCCACTGCACTTGCCTGGGAAGATTTCTTTTAGGGAGTGCTTAAGTGGGATTAGCGGAAAGATGATTTTTTAAAAAAGTAATGACTTAGTGGGAATCATAGAATCGACCGTTTCATGATGACAGTGGCTTGATTTAATCTCTAATACTTAGCGCTTGGATCAGTGAAATTGATCCTGGATCGATCGAAGGACTTGGCAATCACTCCCCCTCCCCTTCCCCAGGAATTAAGTCGCTGATTTATTATTTCTCTTTTTCCGCCCCTCCTGGCACTTGACGCCCGCCCCCCCCCACATTGTTAATGCCAATAACAGTCAAAGAAAAATAGGGTGGTGACATTCGTAAAAGCGGGGGATGGGATGGACTTGTGTGTGTTTTATCCCCATTATTCAGATGGAAATATGACAATTGTGGAACAAGTGAATGTAGTACTGGGACAAAAACCATAGAATGGCCAAGGTTAACATTGCATTTTTTTCCCCCCTACTCCTCCCCCATTTCTCTCTTGTGACCCTTCCCCTTAATCCCACCAAATCAAGATGACACATAACCTATTTATTCCCCTTGTGCATTTTTTCCCCCCTTTAGTGATCAGGGTAGGAAATTTTATGGAAAAAAAAGTAGAGATGGACCTTTTTGGTGCAGGGAAGTTTGCAGTACAGTATTTTGGAAGAGTGGTAAAATGATATTCCTGTTTGTGGGGGTGGGATTTGGAAAGGACAACTTAATCCTAATCCCCCCTACTTATCTCATGTGGTTTTGTGGATAAACATGTGGACAGTTGACCCCTCCCCACTTGCTTGTGTCTGGTTTTTAAGGAGTTTTTTTTTGGTCATCTCCAACACCCCCCTAGTGCTAATTCCTATCTGTAACTTGTTTGTCAGCTTGGAAAAGCTGCTGCTGCTCTTGTGTAGTAGTTCATTCCTCCTCCACCCCTGAAAAGTTCTTTTCTTTTTTTTGTGTGTCCTGCGACGAATAAAAGTGTACCATCATGGTGAGACCACAAAATAGAACGGAAAATGTTTCACTGCTTTATTTTGGAGTCCAGTGCAGCCAGGACCTGCCGTGCCAGCTGCTTGTAAGCTTCAGACTGCAAGGAGACATTTGTGAATCTGTTGTATTAATGAAAATTATGCACAGGTAGGTCCACTACGGGCTTAGGTTTTAGTAGAACAGGATTGTACAATGCACCACGCAAGACGAAAGCCATGCCTATTGCATGTCTGGACTCTCGGCTGTTGCAGTGGTGTGTTAATGTTTGGGGTGTACTGTGAAGTGGGGCATACCAGCACAGATATTTACAATGCAAATCTGGCAGATCTCATTGTTGGTACAGGACAACTAGCTATGACTTTTTAATAATGCAGTAATCTACTGGACTTTACCATTACAATACTGCTTGGGGAGCAGAGCAATGAGCCAATGTAGATGGGTGCTTCCTTAACCTGAAACTTATTGAGATGAAGTACCTGCGAGCTCTCTGGGCTTGCTATCAAGACTGGTTTCCCGGAGTCAGATGCTTCAGAGATGGCTGGATCCAGGGGGATGTCGGCAAGCACAGGGATCCCCATTTTCTTGGAGAGGTCTGCTTCCCTAGCAGAGAATATGCGTGACTCCCCCTTGCAGTGTGGGCAGACAAACAGACCCATGTTGGACACTAGCCCAAGGATGGGGACCCCCATCTTGAGGAACATGGCTGCCCCCTTCAGGGTGTCTGCTTGGGCCACGTCCTGTGGGGTGGTGACCAGGAGGACACCCGAGATGGGAAGCCTCTGTGATAGAGACAAGTGGGTGTCTCCTGTGCCAGGAGGAGTGTCCACCACCAGTATGTCCACAGGAGGTGACCAGTGGACTTGGTACAGGAGTCGCTCAATGGCACTCATCACCATAAGTCCGCGCCACACCAGCGGAGACTCTGGGCCAGTCAGGAATCCCATGGACATGCTGGAATTAGTCATGACATGTAAACATTGTGCACTAGAACTTTGAATAACACTCTCACAACTGGCAGCAATTACAACCAAATGTGCAGACTGCTCCCTTACGTTTTCCTCTGTCAATCAGACTATTAATAAGGGCGGTGTTCTGCGCAAGACTTCAAATCAAGAGTGGGGCAGGGGAAATTATTATGGATTGCTTTCTCCAGCAACCACACTCATGTATGTTCATTTTTTTTTTCTTTTGATTGGTTGCTGGCATAAATAAACCATAACTTCTTCACATACCCAACTTTGGAACTGCTGGGGACTTGTGGGTGTCTTACCATTGCAGGCCGTAGTTAACAAGTGGTTTCATCAGATTCTCTGCAAGTGAAAAAGCACCAGGGAATTGCCTTATTATTACAACTTGTTGACTTTTAATGATGTGGGAGACTCCATAAAATATTTCAAAACTATAGTACTGCCCTTTATTAGTTTCTCTCTCTTCTGCCACCATGTTAATCAATCACTTATCTCAAGTGAGATAGTACAAATTGCGGCCTCTGTACATTGCCTTACAGATATTTTACATTGCACATATGTCACGTACCTTTTGTCAGCTCTGGTTCTCCGCGGAGGTTCATCATGAGGGGAACGGAAGGGCCATACACGTCCGCATCTAGTAATCCCACCGACCTGTCCTTGGCAACTGCCTTTATGGCCAGGGCTAAGTTCACTAAAGGAAACTATAATCTTGTAATGCACATTATTTTGACCTAGTGCTGAGGCCATACATTCTCTCTTGCTCACCTGCTGTTGTTGACTTGCCTACGCCTCCCTTTCCAGAGGCAACCAAAAGAATATTCTGCACTCCCTTAATCGGGACCTTTTTCGGAAGTCCTTTGGCCATACGTGTGGCCTGCATTTGCTTCAGCTCCTCCTCTGACCGCTTTGTCGGCGCCTGTTTATATAAGAAGTGCTGGTTAGAATCTTGCTGGTCTCAAAACTGAACGATTTTAACTGCAAATAATTGGTAGGATCTTACAAATTACTGATTGCATCCATAATATTTTGTGCCGCAGCAATCATTTCGAAATTGACCTCTAATAATATTAATTACAGTGGCGTAGTGACAGTGTGTTGAGGCCACATGCTTGGTTGAAGCCTGGAGCAAAAGGAGGTCCGTCGTCCTCAGCCGAGGAAGGGCAGCAGGCAGCAGCGTCGACGACACCACGACGAACCTTCGCGCCGACATCATGCTCCGTACAGTGCAGTACAACACACATGTACTACACACTTGGCGTCTTGGCCGGTATGACTAGTGAGGACTGAGGATGACTGCCCATGATGGCGGCGAAGGGACTGGAAAGTGTTGTGGAAGTGGCCAAGTGGCCATACCCGCACTTTCAGACTGCGACGCTAGTGGCACCTAGCGGAAACTGCAAGAGACGACTAGTTCTTAAAGCAGACGCTGAAGGAGGCGCCACTACGCACAATTAACTTCTCATAATTAAAATTAATTCCTAATACAAATTTTGGTAGTGATATTGTAGTAAGTACGTATTTTTATCGGACCATTTATACAATGGTGTTTCTGTCAGAAACATCGAGTAATTACAGCTGGAGTCGGCCTTGTTCGGCCTTGTTCCACTTCAACACCGTGCACTTCAACCTCGACGGCAGCCTTTGAGTAGGACTCGTTGGACTCCTTCTAAATCAGGTTCCATGTCGTACACAACAATACGTTTGTTCTTCAGGGAATAACGAGGATAAAAAGGACGCATAATCATTTGCAGCAATGCAGCTTCACTTAATTGTTACGCTCTCAAGAATGGGTTGCATTGTTGACCCTGGTAACCCTGGATGCTTTGAAAATGCCCGCACCTCATCCGAACAGCGGCACAGGTAAAATGTCGTAGTGGAATTGTCTGGGCTTCCCAAAGCAATGTACCACTTGTTCTGTCGGGAGGGGAGGGCAGTTGATGGTGCACTGCTGTAGCTTATTGTGTGTAGTTAAGACAAACCCTTGAACGTGTCTCACAACATGTGCCATTTGCCTAAATAATATTCCTGCGTTTCCTACATCAGGAGACGAGGTGCCGAGCTGTGACGGTCACCAGCATACCTGCAGCCCGACGAAGCACCGCGGATGCACCGATGTGCTCTGCCTCTTTGTGTTCGCTCTCTTCGTCACTGGATGGGTGTCCGTCTGCAGCTATGGTCTGATAATAATATTAAGATATATTGCAGATCTGTTCAGTGTGCTACACCACCATGTTTGGTTTTACTCACAATTGCTTGCTGCTCTCTCCCAATCAGCATTGTACAACGGAGATCTTGGCACCATCCTCAATCCAACCGACCACAAGGGACAAAAATGTGGGAAGGATCCACATGTGGCTGATAAACCTTACCTCATGCTATTTGACATCACCACATGTCTCTACCCAGGGGCAGTTGCCGTGGGATGTCCCACACCACAGGTTATTCATAATGATTAAGTTTTGATACTGATCTGATCTGTTTGATGGTTTTGTGAATCCTGGCATTTCAGTTCAACTAAATACAATGTTTAATGACAGTCACTGCATGTTTGAACAGTGGAACCTACTGTATATGTACAAAATTTACTCCAGTTAATGAAATATTTCCTTACTGAACAAGTTTCCTTTATAACTTGAAATTAATCTGCAGGGCAAAAAAAAATTATCATAATATGGAGAAGATGCTACTGGTTCCCACAGGGTCCATTGTATGTACCGTATGTCATAGTTTCTAATTTTTCCAAAATTTTCATGGAAAGACACCTATTGTGTTCACTGTTGTCATTAGAAAGATTATTCCAGCTTCTGGGAAATGCGGCTATAAGATGAGAGGAACATTAATATTGACTTTCTTATTTAATCTTTCAGGTCTGCGTCGAGCACTGCCCCAGCATGACTATCTCTTCTGAGGGTGACTTTACCCCTGAGGAAGAATTAAAAGTGAAGAGACAGCTTCAATGCAAGTCCAACGTAGATATGCACCGTCCACTGCAGGAGCTGATTGAGGGTGAGAGATGCCCCGCCTTTCAGCTGAAGAGTATCCCCTTGGACCACCACTGCATCCCATCCATGCCCATGATGCACTCCGACAGTACTGTGAAGGACAACTACAACCATACCATACGCAGTGGAGGGATAGCAGTCACCTATGCTGCACTCAGCAATGCCACCAGGAGGCTGGCTGAGTACCTAAGCAGCAGCAAGAACCTAGAAGACATTATGGAGGACCTCAATGCATCCTGGATGTGCATCTTAGTTTGCCTTGTAGTTTCAATGGTGGTCTCATTCTCATATCTGTGCCTCCTGTACATCATCGGAAAGGTGGTGGTATGGACCTCCATCCTCCTGTCCTTCATTGCACTTGGCATAGGTGTGCATGGTTTACTATTGTTGTGATGATAATATCCGCACAGAAAATGTGTAATGTAGTTGTGACGTGATTATTTCATTCCTGCAGGTTTCTTCCTGACTTGCCGTGCCTACCTGAGCCATGACGAATCCCCTGATATTCCTGACACCCCAAGACTTGCAGACATATTTTCCGAGGTATTAGATGCTGCACCAGGTGTAAATAAGTATGTTTGGCTGGTACTCATGCTAATAGCTGGGGTTGCTTTCCTGGGTCTGCTAGTAGCCTTCATCTTCTTCAGGAAAAAGATACCTGTTGCTCTTGTTGTCATCAGTGAAGCCAGCAGGTTAGTTTGACACAATTTTACTTACGCACCACAATTCCTCCATGTGTCCTAAGGATGACTGGTTTATTATTTCATCCTTGTTGTGTACATTGATGGCTCTTCTAGGAAACATACAATTTCCACTGAGTCAGTGAGGTCACTTATGGACTGTACAATTACTGTGTGATGATAATTATAATGTAGAGATTAGCAATGACTTTATTTTATATACAATTCCTAAGCTTGTCTTAAACATGTCAAAACAAACCTTGAAATGCACACAATTTTGTTCCAGGGCAGTGTCAGGTAATCCTTTCACACTGTTGTTCCCAATGCTATCCTGGATTTTGGAAATGTTGATAATGTGCTGTGGATTGGCAACGGCTGTCCTTATTGCATCTTCTGGCAGACCAATCTACATTGCAAGAGGGTTCAATGTCACCGGGTGTGAGTCGTGCCAGGGCTTCACGGTAAACGTATTTATTTTATAATTATGAGTTAAGCAGGGTCATTCCTTCTCTATGTAAATCATGCCGTTATATCAACCTCAAATATTAATGTTTATAACAGGTGCGGGAAGGAGAGGAATGCGACCCCAGTGAATTTGAAGAGGAGTGCCCGAAACTAGAGACGTGCTCCCGAGACTGCGTCTTCTCTACCTACTCAGGCATCCCTGTGATCATGCAGGTCTACAACCTGGTGGCTGTGGTGTGGTGCTCCACGTTTGTCGCTGATTTCACCACCCTGGCCTTGGCCATCACTTTCTGCTCCTGGTATTGGTCAGCACCCCGCACATCCAGTGTGCTGGGCATCTCTGTAATTAGTGCTGCTCTGACAGTTGTTCGGTACCATTTTGGCACTGTGGCCCTGGGCTCCTTCCTGCTGGCCAGTCTGGGCCTGGCAGCCCGGATTCTGTCCTTAGCAGACCAACAGGTCAGGCAAAGGCGAGGGAGGATTGGGAGGCTTCTGCTCTGCTGGTGCATGGCTATGGTGTGGGGATATGAGGCATTGCTCAGATATGTCACTCCCAGAGCATACGTAGGTGTGGCCTTGCATGGATTATCCTTCCTGAATTCTGGTGCACACGAGTTCAACCTATTCAAGCGTAACCTGGCACAGATTGCAGTGCTGAACAATGTGAGTCATTTCTTGAAACATGCTAGAATTAGAGATCGGTTATGTGGCTTTTGTTGGATGATTTCCATATAATATCGATTGTCCTCCCTTTTCCAGGCGGTTGCATTCTTGCTGCTATTTGGGAAAATTATCATTGTTAGCATCATGATTGCTGTGAGCTATGTAATGGTGACAAACTATGTGCTGATAGAGTCAGAGGAGCTCAGGTGGTGGCTTGCACCTATTCTGGTGGCCGGGGTAGGATCATACTTTATTGCCAACATGTTTGTTGGTGTGTATGCTGTTGCTGCAAACAGTACCTTCCACAGCTTCTGTGAGTATATTAATCATCTTCCAGTATGAAGCCCTGCCCGCATTAGCTATATGGATAAGTTTATGTAAACTTAACGTGTATCAGGATGCCACCTTGACTATGCTGAATGTTTGGAATAATTAGGAAAATAGATTCAGCACATCGCCATATTGGCACACACCCTTTTTGTTAACTACTGTAAAATAGTTCAAGAGAAGTTTCAGTAGATATATCATAAGCTAATTATTTTCATTAGTTACTTATTGCAGGAGTTATGCTATAACAGTTGTAAATTAGATATTGTAAAAAGAAATATGTGCGGATTATTCTGGCCAGCTGTAATGCTTGATTTTTTTAATGTGCTGGACCACAGAATTGTTAATACAGAAATAAATAAAAATACTGTTTACTCTAGGATATAGCTTCATAGATATGGGCACATGTGGGAACATTCCATTTTCAAATTCAGAGATTTGATGAAAGTGAGACGGTGTTTGTTTCTTGCAGTGGAAGACCGTGAGCATAATGATGGAAGTGCGGGGAGGCCATACTTTATGGACAAGAAAACAATGGAACTGCTTCTAAACAAATGAAATATTATTATTACATGTTACAAGTTTCAACTTGACTTGTTGCCATATTGCCATTCAGCAACACCCCAACCAGGCACACCATTCACCTCAAATGTGGCAAAACGTTCCACAATCCTGGCATCTCCAGTGCCGCCTATGAGGAACTCAGGGCTGTCGGTGATACAAACCTTAGCATTATAACGCTGTCCTTCAGCCCAGAATGAAAATCCATAGTCAGATGGGGGAGTCCCTGCCTCTCCATGTTGCCACAATGGAAGGTCAATGTGATTAACTGCTGCTAAATGTCCTGATGAGGATCCATCAGAGCCAGGAAGCCAGATGTACCCCATCTGGACACTGGTAAAAATTATGGTTTAGAGCAAAGTCTTTTCAATACAGACAGGAAAGTTTTGTATGAAGACTGAAGCTGGGTTGCACATCTAATGGTAGACTATCTACCAACAATTTATCTTCACTATTGTTACATTCACAGCTGTTGACATTAATAAGACCATGGAAAAATCATTTTATAATGGTCTACCTTCACTGGTGCAATCACGCTTATGCAAGCAGTTCTACGGTATGAGCAAAATTAACTAGTCCCAGATTTGGTGTGTATTTGTATACTTGGATCAGTGTGGTGGCAGCTTCTTTAGGTACCAAACACAGCCGTGTTGTGAGCTGAACATGAATCATAAGTATCAGCATGAGAGAATATGAATAGCCACCCCAGTCATGCAAGTTATTGTGTACCATGAAAATTATAGTTATCAAATAAATACTTTACACACTTGACTATGGTATTGATGACTGCGATGTTTCCCTTCATGCCATTCTCAAGTGCAAAGGTCTGCATGCCATACCGGTGAATTAGGGTCCAGTCACGTGCATCCCCTGCAATGCAATGGACCATTAATGTAACAGTATTATGGTATGTCTGATTTATGCTGATGTCAAAACCTGAAAAAAAACATTTGCCTGATAATAATTTATTGTCTCAAAACTGGTACACTAAAATAATTTATATTTGCTAATTATTGCATTCCCATATCTTGGTGAGATGTTATCAGGGATGCCTCAACTTTTGGTTCTGGCAACTAGGATGTCTCTACATCATCTATGCATGTGATTTGAAGTTGAACAACAATATTCCCAATAATATACTGAAATTATTTGAAGAGGCCCTGTTCAAATGTCTCTATGTCGTCAATGAATGGCAAAGATCAACAAGTTGTTCTACTGTTGGTCACTCACCCACTCTTAAAGAAACATTTACCTGCCAACTTATGCATTTTCCATGCCTTTATTAGAGGTACGGTATTAGAAAAGAAAGCTCACCAAAGGAGTGATCTCGCATTGAGTCCAAATGGAGGTTGTGGGTTGTTCCATTAATGACAACATTGCCATCAATCACACCCAGCTGCTCATAATGTGTCTGGTGTATCCTATTAGTAAAAGTCGGTTTTAAGAGTAAGTTATTATACATACAGAAACTGTAGACTGTAATATTCTCACTTACGCCTTTAGACCACTGAATAATTCCTTGGACCAGGGCACAGAGGCAATGTAATCAGCAATGGTTGATGTTGGTATGTCAGTGTCGCAATCAAAGTAGGGCAGGTCAGATGTCCAGAAGGCAGACAGGTCCACCTGAAACTGCTCCTCAGGATTGCCATGCAGCTTCATTATCCCTTTGTATGATATGCGCCACTTCTTCATTGGTTCTACCATGCTCAAGGTAATTCCTTCAGCAGAAAATTCATTTCCCTGCTCAGCATGCAAGTTTGTGTCAGGCACTTTGGGGCTGACCAGGACTCCAACACTTGGTACCTGAAATATTTAAGCCACTCATTTTACATCCGGGCCAGATCTTCTGTGGAAAAGATTGTTTCAGGGATGTCTTTCGGTGAAAAAGAACTACTGTGCATAATTTCCAGAGCACTTACTTTGAGCATGAAGAATCCTTCAACTATACTTTTATGCCTGCGTGCAGTACCCACAGCCAGGTTGAACCCATCGCGGCTTCCAGCATTGAAATAGACAGCATCAATGGCCTTTGGGTTTTCTGAGAGTGGCTGCGATCTGTCCATGTCAGCCAGGGTTGGCCTGGATTTCACTCCATATCCAGCGTGGCCTTTTGCAGGCCCACTGATCCACCGAGCTTTCAGCTGAAGTCGCAAATACTGTAGGTAAACACACTGTGCATGATACATATATCAGGAAGTATTCTCACCTGTCTCAGTGTGATCAAAATGTAGATGACGATGAATTTCAAGATATAAAATCTGCCTGGTTGATGATACATCCCAAATATGGGGGACTCCTTCTCTGACACCATGGTGGCAAGTGTAAGGAAATCGAATAGAATCTAATAGGAAATCTAAAGGACAAGGCCGTGAAGTGATAAGGAAACTTGTCAGACAAAGTCTGCACAATGTGATAAAAATTATCTATTGATGTAACATAGATAATCTGATATGACTATACTGGAATATTAAAATAAGCCCATAAACTGCAGTTATGTACAGATTGTGTTACATTAATAAAAATACAGAGAATTTTCTCAGAGCAGATTTCTACAGAACAATAACATTGGATATGTGCTGTCAATACCATGGTCATCCGCCTCTCAGAATTGCAAGTGAAATATTTCTGAATATGGTGAGTAGTAAATTTTCCCTACACTCTCACTCTGGTTACTTCTTGATAGAGGTACGAACTGGATGAGATGGTAGGATTTGGCATATAAAGATATTTAATTGTAACGGAGGCAGAGGTACTCTGTTGCAACCCTTATGCTAAATTGCATCCAACTTGAGAATCTGGCCCTAGCTGTAGAAAACTTCAAACACTGGTATGTGAACCTACCCAGTGTTCGAAATTGGGATACATAGGCAGGTCGCCAGTGGCACCTGATATGTATAGCATGGTCGCCAAAACTGTATGTCTAGTCGCCATTATTTTATTTTATTATAATATTATGTCATTACTGTTCCATAGCACGAAATCGCATATAGTTATAGTGTACAGCGTTAATGTGCTTCACAATTCAGAAGCATATTTTAGTATTTTACCAACTGCTTCTTTTTAGACACGGAACTGCAATAATAGCCTACACAAATCACATCAATGATGGATTCACGGGATTCCTCGGTGTTGATTTTATGCTGGCAGACTCCTCTTCTTCCTCGTCAGCTGGTTTGCTGACTTTGGCAATGCTACTGCCCACAAAAAAATCGGAAATCTTCCGTTTTGCCATTTTCCTCGGGAGAGCACTTCTCGAGTCCGATCCGCCTCTCTTGCCGACTGCGACTCGAAATCAGTCAAAAGACTAACTAAAGGCCGGTATCCACGTACGAGATTCTCGCATACGAGGAGCCGCGAGGAGCCAACTGCACATGCCCAGATACGAGAAAGTTGAAAATTTTCAACTTTTTCCCCTTTCCTCGTATCTGGGCATGCGCAGTTGGCTCCTCGCAGCTCCTCGTATGCGAGAATCTCGTACGTGGATACCGGCCTTAAGACTATTTCGAAACTTCTCTCTCTCCCCCGTCCCCCCCCCCTCCCCCTCAACCCCCAAGGCCTCAATGCACTCATGACTTATACCGGTCATCGAACTTGGACCTTCTTCACCACACCTTCCCTGTTCCCTCCACCCTCCTCCTAATTAGGTCCATCCTGCCCCGCTTTCCCTCCTCTACATCTGGCTGTGACTCCGCGTAGCCGAGTCCTTCCTGCTATCCTGCAACCTTATTTACCCCAACTTGGAACTTGAACTTGACCCCCGGAGTGAGGACCCCAATAAATACCAGGTGCGCTTAATGATAATGAGCCACCTACAGAATCAGCACTGCAGGAACGAAATTGAAAATACGAGGCAGAAATACAGTATTGGGAGGGAAAGCTAGTCGCCAAAGTGGCGACTAGCCATCTTTAGTCAGTCACCAATGGATAACCTAAAGTCGCGAAATGCGACTGGCGACCGGTTAATTTCGAACCCTGTTAATTTTGCATGTTGGTTTAGGGAGATAAAGGGTGTTTTGGCAGTAGCTAATTTTTATCAGTTTATATATCCAAAGAACCGGCTGCCTCCCAGGGACCCTTTTCAATGTGGCATCTGCAACAAGACTTTCAACATTCCATCTGCTCTGGAAGAATGTGTCAAGTCTCATGCAGTGAGAGTTGAAGAGAAAGAGGACTTTATGCAGGCTCGGTCAGGACAACAAAACAGCTTTGTGGTCCAGGGAGGTTCATCTGGAGGAAATGCATCTCCAGAGCTCCTCCAGGCAAATGAGACTGAGAGGACCCCATTAAGATGCGGAAGGGAAGAAAAGGGAGGGAAAGGGGCTGCGAAACCTGCATCATTCTCTTGCAAACTGTGTTCATATGCTACCAGTGAAAAAGTTGAATTTGTTTCTCATCAGCTGACCCATTCAGCACATGGTAAGGTTAATAAAGGAGGGAGTAAATCAAAATTTTCCTGCAAATTGTGTGGTGCCAGCTTCACCACCAAATCTGATCAGTCTGTTCATATGAAAGCTGTTCACCTTGGATTAAAGCCTTACCAGTGTGAGGTGTGTGGTATGGCATTTGGCTGTTCTTCTAGTAGGAATAGGCACAGAATGGTCCACACAGGTGAAAAACCATTCGGTTGTCAAGTGTGCCTTAAATGCTGTGGATCAAAATCTGAGTTGACTAGGCATTTGCGCATACATACAGGAGAAAAGCCATATTCTTGCCAATTTTGCGATCATAAGTTCAGCGATCAGTCTAACGTAATTAGGCATGTGCGACGATGCCGCAATTTGAGCCACACTCAATCCTGAGTTATCGGGGGACATTTCTTGGATGATTATTTTTCTTCGAGTTTTTGTGTGGTTACAGACCTTTCCGGGTGTGGGAAATTACATATCGCTACTGCCACTGTATGCTAACTATTCAGAAGAAGCAACTTTAAAGTTAAATGATTGAAACAGACAGTTTGATATGTACTGAGTTCATTATGACCTGTGTCAAAATTTGAGGATTAATGCCATGCACATGCAGACCAGGGTGAGCTGACCCTGAGAAAAGTCTTGGATGTGGGTTATGTACTGTACTGTATAAATGTTGGTGATAAGTTGCTGAGAAAAATTTTCATGGAACATTTGTTAGTGATTTCACAGATTTGTATGAAAAATTTGTCTAATTAAATACACACGTCATGGATTTCCTCCACATTGAAGAGTTTTCACTAATTTTTAAATGTCACACTAACAAAATCAGGTGCACACTCTTATAATGTCAGTTTACATTCCAGGTTACAGATTGTGACCTCTCCCGCTTCATGTGAATAAATCTTTTGATCATGTTAGAAAATATTAACCTGTTTGGTGACATGGCTGTATATTCAATGACGCCCAAGTCATGTTATGGTCATTGTTAAGGTATGGCACACCCATCTCTGGTTCCCAGGAAGGTTTTTTCTTCTTCCAATTCTAAACCTCGCATAGTGAAAATAATTGCTGAAAAATGAGACTTGCCGCTTATATTAATTCATACAGAAGTACAGTAAAATCTCGATATAACCCTCCCGCTCTGAATGCCATCCCGCTTTTAATGCCCTTTTTGTCAATCCCTTGATGGGCAATGTAAATTTTTCTGCTTATAACACTTTCCTACTTATACCTTTTGATTTCCCTAATACTCAGACATACTTAATCCACATATTTAATGTCAAAAGGTGATTCGCAACAGCAAGTTTGAAGTTCACCTTGCCAGTATGAGATTCAGTTTGGGGATCGAGAAGCTGTCGAGGGCAGATGAGTGGTGGAGAAGGCAGGGCTAGGGAGCGATGTGACAATCGTGGAGAGGCTCGGCTGAGCTGATACTTGCTGCGTCCTGGTGGGATGTGGCTTGAGACCTAAGCGGGAATGGCAGGGGGAACTCAAAAGTAGGCTAGAAATATGGGAATATGAGAAGTTGACAATAGCAAGCAATGCCTTTTTTTCCCATACACTTTGAATGTATACATGATGTACGTATGAGGATCTTTGTGGGATGGTACGGTCGCCAAAACTGTGAACTATGACCCTAGTTAGTCACTAAATTATTTTGGGCACATGAGGGAATATTTTTGGTGTCTATGTGGTATATGGCCAGGTCAGGATCATGAGAATGTGAGTGTCTTGCTTTGGGGCAAGTGAAAGGGCTTGGGGCAAGTAATTCCGAACAGTTCCTTTGAGGCCACGTGGCGTCGATCCGAATACGCCCAACATGGCGTCTGTTTAGATCTGGTTTTCTCGTGGGTTTTCTTTCCTTTCCCTTTCTTTCTTCTCTCCTCTGCCCCCATCGCTTCGTTTTCCTCCCTTCCTCTGGACCTCTGGACACTGGCCCATCATTCTCCCCTCTTCAAGACTGCCCTGCTTGTTCGTGGAATTGGTGAGGAGGACATGGCCACCCAACCACCAACTTGGTTGCCCCACATTGTGTCCCTCCTGGAACGAAGCCTGACTCAGTCTGACAGGATTGAGAGGACCATGGCAGAGATGGACAGGAGGATGGCCAGGATAGAAGGGTTCATCCTGAGGGAAGAGGAGATAGGGAGGAAGAGGAGGAGGACTACTGCAGGTCGTGTGTAACTCAAGAGTTGGGAATTCCAGCCCTTTCTTTCTCCATTCTGTTTATGTGAACATATACAATACCGCTTCTCTCTACTCCCTACAGAAGTGGATCATGAAAGAAGCTCTGATGTATCTATCGAGGAGCATCAGTCAGAGCAGCATCAACATGGAGGGACTTATTGTGCAAGTTTTGATCTTCTTGGAGGAAACTTTGGACAGGTCAAAGAAGAAGTAAACACTGTGGATGTAGAGGTAAGCTGTAGCCTACCTGAATTTTTTTCTGCTTGAGGTTTATGGTATTTCCACCAAATGTCAGTGTTTCATTATGCTGCAGAAATTGGTAATGTTAGGTCTCCCACGGCCCGATTTGGTTGTATTATAATGCTGTCACAGTTACGACATCAGTAATTGACATTGCAACAGCAGTTGCAATAACCATTTTGTTAGATTCAAGATGTCAACAGGTTTCGCAAGACGAGGAATGTACAACAGCGTTATTACGCAGGTTAGGGAGATAACGAACGGTATATAAAGAGACCATAAAATATCAACAGGAGAACGGCTAGAGGTAGCTCGGTCTGACGAGCTACCGCTATGTAATGTCAAAATGTACGGGGGTACCCCCAATAATGTAACTGTTATTGTCATCCAATATATCTATTACTTGTTGTTAACTGTTTGTTGTTCTATCCCACGCACCCATCGAACCGACCGTACCAAACGGTCACATTGGCGTCATGAACAGTTTTGGGGTCGCGATTTTTTTTGTAAGGGGAAATAGAACCGCGTTAGAGTCAGTGAAACGCGTTCGCGAAACAACGGAGAGACAACACGTGAAGAGAACATCACAAATGCAGAAGCAGGTGAGTATAACCAGTGTTATATATTATTTTGGAGGACAATTGAGAGTGTTAGAATAAGTAAGCGTATTTATGTAAGAGGATATTCGGAAACGACCAGGTAGTGTCAGGAGAATATCAAAGCACAGATCGCCCGAGAAAAGTAAAATCAGCGGGGACGTGTTAGTTGTGTGAGAGAGAATAGGCTCTCTGAGAAACGTTAACAAAAAATGGAAGACAAGAAGGTAGACATGATACTCGCACCGACGGATGTCGTCGCCGTCACACAGATACAGACGGGATTACTGCAGTCTGTACCAATGTTTTATGGGAGGAGTGATGAGAACGTCACGAGGTTTATAAGCAAATTGGAACAAGCAGCCAGCATCTCGGGCTGGACAAAGGAACAAAAAGCCAATTTTTGTAGGGTTCGTTTAGACGGAGAGGCATACGAATTTATTCAGTATGAAGGAGAGTTAGCAGTGACTACCGACTGGGATAAGTTGAAAGCAGGGTTGAAGGAGCGCTTTGTACCAAAAGGTCAATTAACTTCACTTATGGCAAAACTGAATGAGTTGAAGCAAGGACAGGATGAAAACGTAGCCAGTTTCGGAACAAGAATCAGAAAAATAGGAAAAGAAATAAGAGAAGCAAGTAACGAAGGCACTGTCACAGGAGAGATGGACAAGACACTCAAGGCACAGCTCACAACACAATTTAAGAGAGGATTACGATCGGAACACATAGGCAGAATGTTGAGCTGGAATAAAAAAGACAACCTAGATGAATCAATTGAAGCAGCTAGTACAGAAGAAATGAATGAAAAATCTGGGATATACGATACAGAAGGTGTCACGAGGTCAGATTCTAGAGACCCCAAAGCAGAGAGTGACGTACTAAGGTGCACATTTAAAGAGAAAATTTATTCTCAAAATAAACAACTGTTCAGGAAAAGAAAGGACCAAGTCCGCAAAAATTAAAGGTTCACAATAAATTGGGATGTGGATAATGGACGGCTAGGAAGGTCAGATTAACAATCATAACAATCCTGAACAAAATATCCAAATCATGTTTACAACCAGAGTCATAACCAACACACTTGGCACTCATGGAAATAACACTCCACACTCACTTTCACTTTCCACGCCCGCTTCACGCCCCACTAGCACGGAGCAACAAGGAAGCGCAGGCCCAAAAAAAAGGTATGCACTGGCGCAATTAAACCACACGCACCGTAACACACATACGTTCAATAGAAGATCCAGGTCTGGAATTCCTGAGTCGAGCAATCACTCCGGTGAGACGACAACTCCAGTTGGCGTCCAAGAAGTCCAGAGTACAACTTCACCAGTGTTGTTGAACACAGGCAAATACCGCCTACTTCACCACTGTCGTTGAACACAGGCATCTACAGCCTACAGTGTCAAACAGTGCGACACATCCCCAATAAAAAGGGGAAGGGAGGGAAGGCAAAGGAAACGACCGTGTACAATTTTACCACGGCCTCCGAACCTTCAAACCACTGACAAGTAACGGCAACCCACCCGTACCACAGTAACTCCCCAAAATTACGTACAAGTACCTGTCACTCGTACAACCCAAAGGGGGGGCAAAAATAGCAAGTCACCCAGCGTACACAGAGCATACCAGCTCCGCTGAGGAGACGCCACATACTGGCCACGCAGGGCCAGAAAAACTCTTCAAGAAAAAAATCCTAGCGACTAAGCAATTCCATTTTACAAGCCGAGTCCGTGAGACAGGCCAGTCCAAAAGTCACACGTGACAGAAGGCAAAAGAAGCAGACGTATCAACATGGTTACAGCAGAAGAAAAAACGCAAGAAGTAACAGAAATAGGAGAGTTGATAAAGAGGATCGCGGTACTAGAAGGCGCAAACAACGAAGCAAAAAATGGGCACGAAAAAAAGCCAACATTCAGCCAACAAAGAGAAAGAAAAGGAAGAAGAGACCAAATGGGAGCAATAAAATGTTATTACTGCCATATGGAAGGGCACATACAAATCCATTGCGAGAAAAGAAAGGCAGAAAATGCCCAAGGATGGGAAAAGCCGAATCAATGGACTAATCAAGAAGGACAATATGCTGCAAGGCCAGGACAAGCAAAAAGAGGAGCACAGCGGGGACATAACAAAAGATACGGAGCAGGCCCGCAGAACAAGAGCTACAAGCAACAATGGCAAGGAGGGAACACGCAGCAAGCAACGGCGAATCAGTACTTCACTGGACAAGAAGGGCAGGCACCAATGCAGGCACAAGCAGTCTATCCAGGAGGATACCTTCAGCAACCACACCCAGCACAGCAACCCGGATATGGGATGAACACATTTCCACAATTTATGTACGGAACGACAAGACAACACATGTATGTGAATGCAGAGCCGATGCCCTTTAGAACAACTAACCAAGGACAACATACTGGGCGCGAGATCGAGTATGTGCCGCAGTCAGCACATTGCAATGGAAATAGCATACAAGCGCAAGGCCAAGGCCGACCGGGAGGACAGGAGCGATCAGTCTCGGTGACGCACATGCAGGAAGGGCAGCAACCGCATCAGATGACACAACAAACAAACGGCGGCCATGATGTCGGAACAATGTTTACAGAAAAGACACGCAATCACATGCCAATAATCAAAATAAAATTGCAAGGTGTGGAATACTTGTGGATACCGGAGCAAAAATAAGTATACTGGACCGGACTTATTGGGAAAAGCTGCCTGGGGAGAAAAGATTAGAATATCGAATGGAATTAGGGGGATCAGCCACATAAGTAAGGGTGCTTCAGAGCACATTGTTTTACCCCACATTAATAGTATTTTGAGTGAATTAGAGGAAGTGGCGCTAAGGAAAGTGTTGCATGATAGCAAACTTGGGGATAAATCGCAGGATGAGTTTGATGCCCTGGATGATAGGCTTCGCACACTAATTACGTCGTGCAATGAAGGGGGCGGAGCAGATAAATGTAGATGACGTCGTAAGGTTAAGCGATAAGCTAGGTGAGGGACCTGATCACTCCTTCACAAGCGATACAGGAACATGGGTGGAGAAGTGGAGTCCACATGTGTCAGCAGCAACTGCGTTAGGGTTGACGCTGCTGGTTTTGTTGTTTATAGGATATAGATTGTATAGACTTAGGTCAGAACGTTTGGCGCGAATTGCAGCGCAAGGGGATTCACGGGAGCATCCGGAGGTGATCGTCAATGAGGCACCCCGGGTAATAGAATAGGGGTTTTATGAGAAGCGGGTGCATTGCTTATGCTATGGAGGGCCCCCATGCATAAACTTGTACAGTGGACGGAGATATGCGTATGGATAAACAATAGGAAGGGTACATTTTTTGGGGGGGATACTTTTGGGTTGCGCTGTTATGTTTTGGGGGTGTGTGTTTTATATGAAGGGGGGAGCGATATATGAAGCTATGTATATGAGTATTATTATTATTACTTTTTAATGAGATGCAAAGTTGAGTAATAGAACCTTTATGCGAAATAACTTAGTACGAGAGATATACTGATTTAAAGTGATATTTTCAAATGTAATCAGGAAGAAGTGATTGTGGTAAGGTAGAAACTCAACAAACAGTCTTATGGGTGACAACAGGTCCTAAGTTAATCCTACACCCCTCGAAGTAATCCCTAAACCAGTCGAGAGTGAGACCGACAGATAAGGCAAGATGGACAAACTGGAACATCACACGATGCAAGAGGACTCTGGCAGATGACAACATCCACGTCGTGGCAGTTGCCACAACCCACATGCCACCCACCGGTCAGTTGATGCAGGTTGATGGCCACAGCAGAAAAGAAGCAGGCGTCAGCCAGGCAAATGCGAAGAGCGGGCAGACAATACGGACACTCGCAGCGGAACGGGACACTGAACCAGACCATACTCCAGCCACACTGCCAAAGATGGAGTCTCCAACTGAAGAAAAAAAAAAAACTACCCACACTTTCCTTGAAACCAAGTTGTCATAAATCATTCCGTGTTAATTGCTTTAGGATATAAATTTTGTACTTCCTGGCGACATGTAATTTAAAAGGATGTTATGTGCAGTTCACTATGTAGATTGAGGATCCAGACATCACGAGGTGATGCCTGATTTAAGATAGGGAGAATGTCACAGTTACGACATCAGTGATTGACATTGCAACAGCAGTTGCAATAACCATTTTGTTAGATTCAAGATGTCAACAGGTTTCGCAAGACGAGGAATGTACAACAGCGTTATTACGAAGGTTAGGGAGATAACGAACGGTATATAAAGAGACCATAAAATATCAACAGGAGAACGGCTAGAGGTAGCTCGGTCTGACGAGCTACCGCTATGTAATGTCAAAATGTACGGGGTTACCCCCAATAATGTAACTGTTATTGTCATCCAATATATCTATTACTTGTTGTTAACTGTTCGTTGTTCTATTCCACGCACCCATCGAACCGACCGTACCAAACGGTCACAATGCAACCAAACAAAAAAAAAAAATTGAGGGGGGATTTTTTTAAGTGGCTGCAAAAAGATAGGGGAGACTGGGGCACAGTGGACCACGGGGCACAGTGGACCTTTCCATTTTAAAAATCGAAAAAGCCGCCAAATTTTTTTCATCTGGTACCAAGTGAAACAAGTCACTGCCATGCTCCTGCCAACATGGCTGGCAACGGCTAGCGTTCGATCGATCGATAGATATCCAGCGAAATCGATTTGAAGCTAAGGGAAGTAAATTACCAACCCACAGTTTAAATGGCACTTCAGGCGTAGATGTTGGGCATGAGCCGGATATAAAAATTTTGTGGAATAGTTCCGCCCTTTGCCCATGAATTACCGGAAGTTTGGCAAGCCTAACTTGCAATCGAAGTTACAATCATAGCATTATGTCAGTTGCTGCTGTCCGGGGCACAGTGGTCCAGTCGTTTGTGGGGCACAGTGGTCCATGTACCACTGTGCCCTGAAATGCACACTGTGTCCCGAAATGAACAGCTGTAAAAAAAATGTGAGACAATTATTTAAAAAAATGTGACTTAGGTAGAAAAAAGGGCAAAACTGTGATTTTGACAAACCACCCTCCAAATGAACAGCTGTAAAAAAAATGTGAGACAATGATTTTAAAAATGCGAATTAGGTAGAAAAAAGGGGCAAAACTGTGATGTTGACACATCCTCAAAATGAACAGGTGTAACAAAAATGTTAGGCAATGATAATAAACTTCTTGTGTGAATTAGAGGTCCCAATCACTTCCGGACCACTGTGCCCCAGCTATCGGGGTACAGTGGACCATTTGCAGGGGGTCGCTTCTAAATTTTTTTAAAGCCAAAAGGATCGCACTGCCTGTGAATATAGTAGTGACTTATATTACCAAGGAGTGTCTCCACCATGCCTGAAAAATATGGGGTGTGTAGGTATAACAGGTAGGTATATAAAAATTCAAATGTGCAAAAGTGGTCCACTGTGCCCCGGTCTCCCCTAATGTTGTTCAAGTTAATCTGGTTTATTTATGCAAGATTTTGTAGTCCAAAATGCCTAAAAGTCGCGATTTATTTTTATCTGTAATATTAAAATGCTTGCGTGGGGGGGGGGGGCGAGCCCTCTGATTGGTCCGCCCCCGTATTGTTGCCGCCACCTCTTCCCATTGGCCCCCGTCCATTGTTGCTGCGTCGTATCCATGACGCATTGTTACCATGACGCCTCCGATTGGCCCCCGTTCCGGGCATGCGCAGTGGGCGTGGAACACATCCAGTTGCCTGCTGACCTCCTTGGGTGAAGGTCGCTTTTTTTTGTCTCTCCCGCCTAGGTCATCGTCACCTGCGGGACCTTTTTCCTTTCCCCACCCAGCTTACCTGTCCCCGCTTCGCCACGGGTCACTGGTGGTTATTGAAAAATGGCCGTAGGCACTGGTGGAGACGGGTGGAGAATAACGTAAGTTCGAAATTTACCATTGCTGATCGGGCTGCTTAGGAACTGCGTGCGTAGGCCTACCCATGCGCGGTGCTTTCACAGATGGGTAGTACAGTACACTGTCTTCGAGGTACTTCTTTCGGTGCAGTGTCGTAAAATGACTACCGTCGAATGCGTATAATCTGGTATAATCGAACGTAAGAAGGCGGGTTGCAAATATCACGCGTTCGAATTATTAGCCTGGAACGTACTATATTGTTGGATTTCCAGTTGTGGACAGGTTGTTTATACAGTCAGTGAAGGTTATTGAGTTGGCACAACTGGCAACCAACAATAGAATCCAATTACACTGTACTCACGATTATTATCAGGGTGTGGAGAATACGTGCATCGCCATAATATAAACATTTACGTCTGAAAAAATGTCTCGAATTTGTGTCCTACTGCTAGATAGTGCATACTGATAACTTAGCAGTGGTACGGAAATTCCACCCAATATCAATATCAATGTCTCACCAACGAAAAAATATATACCACACTTTCTCTAGAAGGCAAAGTAAAATTCTATGGTAAGCTTTATTTTTTGGATTAACCAAGCAGCATGCTCTTTGTACAGTAGTACCTCAACAACCTGTGAATATAGCTCCCTTTCCAGGACCATTTTCCGATTGTCCGTGTTTCCCAATTATCTGGCAACACCCGTGCAGTCATTACCTTGGATAATAATCGGGAGTACAGTGTACCTATGTGTACAGATTGTAGGGTCGCCCAGCTGTATTGTTGTATAAACACTGGGTATGCTCTGTTCGCCACCTTGAATCACAGCCATCATTGGAACCACAGATGGGAACTGTATTTTCAAATTTATGCGCACCCTTAACCCTTTGACAAGTTTTGGAAGGTTTTTGGGCCGTCTCTTTCCTTCTTTTTGTTCAAAATTCGATGTAGAAGTGATATTAATGAATAACAACTTTGAGCCAAAATTAATCATTTAAATTCGTGGTGTTCCTTTTGATTGTAAAATGCCTAGGGAAAAATTCATATACAGGGTGTCCCGCAAAATAAACTTTTTAGAATCGTCCGGCTCTCAGAAAGTCGATAGGCCTAACACGTTTACTCAGTGACTATGATACATTGTTCTTATGGTTACATAATATTACCACAACACTGTACTATGATAAACTCCCAAGGGTCGGGGAGGTGTAGATGGCCGAGATGGTAACGTCTCGGCTTGCTGAGTGAAAGGCCCCAGGTTCGATCCCCGCCTGGGGAACTTTCCTTTCACCTGCGTCAGGAGGGTCTCTGACCTGCACCAAGGAGGTGTCTGGCAACCTAACCTCCTGGGGAACACCACACGACCCATTTACTGACATTGCACTTGCACCTATGTTCCCTCCCCAAAAATACCTACCCCTACCCTACATCCTTGACTCCTTGCACCGGATATTGAAGCTAAAATGTAGAAAAAGGGAGTGAAATGGTGGTATTCCACCCCCCTATAAAAAGGCTCCGCCTTATCACGGCTCACGGGGTAACTTTTTTAAAAAACCCTCCCAAGAGTCCATGCTTTACGGGCACCCTGTACTGAGGGAACATGTTTACATAAACGATCACGTGGGAGCAACGTGACCTTGGCATATACGACTCAACTTGGCGGGAACAGGGGGAGGGGGGAGGGGAGGGGGGAAATCTTGAATTGCTATGGTGGTTGAGTCACCATCCAAGAGATGGCAGGAGCATATTGAACCGGGTTTGGCACCGCAGAGTTCGCCTTCTCTACGCACACCCTCGTGCGCCAAATTCAAAACCCATCAGGACATCATAATAATTATGATGTACTTAGCCGTCAAAGGTTTAATATAAGGAGGGCGGAGAAGGGGGGAGGAAGAGGGGAGGGGAGTATGATGAGGATAATTTTGTTGGGTGAGCATCATTAAGAACATGGCCTACACCGCAGGACTAGAAAACAGCGAGCGAATAAACGAGTGGTTTTCTAGGCCTGCACCCTAGGAAAAAGGCGAGCGGAGCGAGGGTTTTCCTAGTGTGAGATAATTAAAAAGCCATAGAGAAACCATGTCATTACAAAGTGGGAAAACGCTATAGTTTCGCGAGCATGATTTTTCAAGGTCACCGTGACATATATGTCGTGCCTGTCTTGTAAGTGTTAATTACACTATGCAACAATTTTTGACTTTTTTTTGTCCATGGAAATTCATCGTCATGTTCGTGTTCCTTAGGTCACAAGTAACTCATAATGGTCATTCATTTTGTCTTTGATTTGTTTTTGATCACGTGGCAGTCAAAAAACGAAAATTCTCAAATATAGCAGTTTTTTTTCCCAATCAAGCAAGCCTAAATGTTGCTAAACCATTTCGGATATTTCTGAAAATAATCCCAGCTGTACTGTACACACCTATGCCGTAACACTGCATATCAAGTTTCAGCCAAATTGCCAAATACTGTGGGGAGGGAAAGAATCGCGAAATTTAGAAAATGGGGCCTTTTTTTGGATAATTTTTTTTCGGTTATTGGAAGTGGTCAAAACCCAATCAACATATACATCACATGAAAGAGAAACACGAGTAGAATGTACCTATGGAATTTGTTTTTCTCTTATGTTTTATTTTATGTTTATTTTTCTTTTATGTTGATTGAGTTTTGACCACTCCCAATAACCGGAAAAAAATACCCAAACAACGCCCCATTTTCAAAATTTCGCAATTTTTCCCTACGCACGGTATTTCGCTATTTGACTGAAACTTGATATGCAGTGTTACGGCATAGGTGTGTACAGCTGTGATTATTTTTAGAAAAATCCGAGATGGTCTAGCAACATTTAGGCCCACTTGATTGGGAAAAAACTGCTATATTTGAGGACATTGGTATTTTGACTGCCCCGAGGTCAAAAACAAATTAAAGACAAGATGAATGCACATTATGAGTTACTAGTGACCTAAGCAACACAAATATGATGATGAATTTCCATGGCCAAATATCGTGTTGCATAGTGTAATCCCATCCCACTCTGGCCTACATGAGGAGGACAGAGCTTAGCCCATTGTCTCTACTCAAGATGGTCTCTACTCATGTTGATTTGTTACTTTCTTATGTTTCGCAACTTAATTTTGCATGCTGGTTTAGGGAGATAAAGGGTGTTTTGGCAGTAGCTAATTTATATCCATTGATATATCCGAAGAATCAGCTGCCATCCAGGGACCCTTTTCAATGTGGCATCTGCAACAAGACTTTCAACATTCCATCTGCTCTGTAAGAATGTGTCAAGTCTCATGAAGTGAAAGTTGAACAGGAAGAGAAGGTTATGGAGGTTTCTCAGTCGGGACAACAGAACAGCTTTGTGGCACAAGGGGAGTCATCTGATGGAAGTGCATCTCCAGAGCTCCTCCAGACAAATGAGACTGAGAGGATCCTTTCAAGACGCACAAGGAAAGAAAAGGGAGGGAAAGGGGCCAAAAAATCCGCATCGTTCTGTTGCAAAGTCTGTGCATATGCTACCAATGAAAAGAAAGAGTTTGTTTCTCATCAGCTGACCCATTCAGCACATGGTAAGGTCCGTCCAGGAGGGAGTCAATCAAAATTTTCCTGCAAATTGTGTGGTGCCAGCTTCACTTCTAAACTATCTCAATCTATTCACATGAAAGCTGTTCACCATGTGTTAAAACCTTACCAGTGTGAAGTGTGTGGAATGGCATTTGGCTGTCCTTCTGATATGAAAAGGCACAGCATGGTCCACACAGGTGAAAAACCATTCAGTTGTCATGTGTGCCTCAAATGCTTTAGAAGAAAATCTGATTTGAATACGCATAATATGCGCAAACATACAGGAGAAAAGCCATATTCTTGCCAATTTTGCAATTGTAAGTTCGCGCATAATTCTGCCATGAATAAGCATGTGCGACGTTTCCATGATGCCGCAACGTGAACCTCACTCAATCCTAAGGTATCAGGGGACATTCCCTGGAAGAAAATTTTGTCGAGTTTTTGAGTTGTTACACACCATTTCAGGGTATGAGAAATTACGTTTCACTACTGCCACTGTATGCCACGTGAGCGTTTTGGGGGGAGGGGGGGGGGTCAAAAAGTGCCCGAAAATCGGTCACGTGGTTTATGGACGACCCCTTACCCATAGTATTTTTTGTGCACTAACAAGGGAACGGTCAGGGTCGGGAACCTCCGATTTGGTTGAAACTGGCGTGAGGGGTCATTCATGTGCGATAGACACAGTGGTGAAAGTGTTAGCTCGCAACGTCCAGCCGTTTCCGAGATATGAGCGACAGAAACATCCGAATTTTGGCCGCGCGCATTTGCCGGGAGCCGCTCTGCCAGCTCCAAATCCCTTCTACCTTGATTCCCCCCACTTTTTTCGATCCCACACCACCATCCCCCACTCCCCCACCAACATTTCTGTTTTCCATAGTTTCTTTGCTCCGGTATTTATTATGAGTTTTCCCCATTACCCAATTTTAGGTATAGAAGCTCTTTATTCGCAGTTGACAGAAGCGAAAGAAAGCAGCTTGATGGTCTCATAATAAATACCGGAGCAAAGAAACTATGGAAAACGAAAATGTTGGTGGGGGAGGGGGGGATCGAAAAAAGTGGGTAAAGGGGGCGGGGGGAATCAAGGTAGAAGGGATTTGGAGCTGGCAGAGCGGCTCCCGGCAAATGCGCGCGGCCAAAATTCGGATGTTACTGTCGCTCATATCTCGGAAACGGCTGGACGTTGCGAGCTAACACTTTCACCACTGTGTCTATCGCACATGAATGACCCCTCACACCAGTTTCAACCCAATCGGAGGTTCCCGACCCTGACCGTTCCCTTGTAAGTTATATGAAAATGAGTGCGGAGTTGTGTTAGGCTATTTGATTCCCTTCAATTTATTGTGAAAGAGTAACGGTGGCCCTTTTTTGCACAGTGAACAGCTACACGCTGGCAAGGCAGCTAGCCAAGGAAGCAGAAGAAACCTCGAATCTGGGGTCGGATGACTCAGAAGATGAACATCGCAGACCTTAGAGAAATTCGCGAAAACCGCGCCGATATGTGACCTCGAGCAGCCAAGAATGTGGGAGGGACTTGCCATCAGCTGCCACCACAAAAAGGCGCAAGAGTAGGAGTCCCTCTCTTCCAAGCAGTGATGATGGGGATTCACATGAAAACCAAATGAATGGGCATGCCGATGCCATAGGCCTACTGACTCCTCCGACCACCCAGCTAACCTCTTTCTTTAATTTAGGTAAAGTTAGCAATGATATAAGACTATATAGTGTGGAAGAGACGTGTGTTCAAAATTAGCTATTGGTCCAACCCAAACGATCACGCTAGCAGTTTAAATTTGCAGTTTTTTTGCCTGTGTTTAACAGAACCTTTCAGTTGACAATTTGAAGTCTAGTTTCAATTCAAATGAATTCTGTGCACCTTTTAATATATTATATTTCCATTTCAGCTGGTTCTGAAAAGGAGAGGGATATAAATTCTCCCCAAGGCAGAAGCAGCAGCAGCAGCCACAGCCAATTAAATGAGGGCAAAATCAAGCATGGCAGTAAAGACGAGCTCTCGGATGCAGGTAATAACAGGATTATATATACTTAAAAGACATTGATCACTTCCCAGAACCACAATTTATGTTCCAACCCATGGGGCTAGAACTTAATAATCTTTCTTCCAGGCCTGTACAGTGTCACCCAGCTGCATTGTACTACTTGTCAGTATAAAGATTTTTGGCACTAAGCTTATGGTTATTTCTAAGCAGTTGTACCTATGGAGTTGTTATATTTTAGTGGCTATCTAATACATTAGGTACTGTAATAATGTGATGCCTGATTAAATCAACCTTTCTGGTTCTAAAGCACAATGAACATCCATTTGGGAATAGCCCATAATTATAACAGTTATTGGCATTGGGGGTCAAGGACGACAGTAACTAATATTTTGCATTCCAGACCCCCTGCAGGATGTGCAATCTAATATCATAAACTTATGCAGTAGACTATGGCACTTTCAACATAACAGACTTCAAGGGACCACGGAAATCAGTCTAGTCTACTATATGTAGTTAACTGAGGTCTGTTATAGACAAATACACATGCCATAATATGGAAGGATGCTGGGACCAGCCTGTTGAGTTTACTATAAGAATTTGTTATAGCCGAGACTGACATATCAGGAGGAGTATGCCAACTATTTTTTAAGATTAATCACAGTAACTGCTTTAAGTAAAGCAGCTTAGTGCAAAAGTCGCTAACTGACACAGATAATAATTCGAATGGACCATCCAGACCAAACAAATGCAAAAAAAAAAAAAAAAAAGTGAAACACACCATCTCCTGCCATCTTGAAACACACACTCTCAAAATGTCATGTTTGTAACTTTCAAGGCACTTGAGATTTTAAAACCTACATCTACATTTTAAAATGTTTCTGTCAATTTCTTTAGCTTTCAAAAAGTACGTCCTTAAAAGTTTGGAGAGCCTGAAATATGACATGAGGGGAGTCAGGAGGAGTCAGCAGGCCTCAAAGAGCAATAGCTGCAGCTGCACCACAGCAAGTGCTCCACAACATATGGATGGGGAACCAAGGAGCCAATTT
>JYFJ02004674.1:0-30249 GCA_000934665.2 Catajapyx aquilonaris | reverse complement strand
ATCCCATTTCAAAAGATGTAGAGTGGAGGGGATGGCACGAGAAAGGGGAAGATTTATAGAAGAAAAAGAATGTATAGAGCAGAAGTGTGGGATGAAAAAAATAATAGTCTATGTAAAACGGCGTCGAAGTTCTGCGCATCTTCATATTGTGTGTTCTGTGAGCATATAACATTTTATTGACAACGTTGCGAAACAGTGATAATAATGGACGAGAAGTGTGCTGTATGTTTTGTTCGGGAGAGAGAAAAAAAAACAACTTCCCCACAGGCTTCGAACCACGGCCCTTATACTGTTATCAGGAGTATAATATGCTGGCCACTTGCCTGCCAGGCACTGGACTCGTTCCCTGCAACTATTCCCTTTGGCTGGTGCACGCTTGCTGTCAGGAAGAAGGAGATTATTATCTCCACGACCAGCTTCATGCCCGGTAGATGGAGGCTGTGACATAAGCACCTACGTGCAGGGCCACCGAAAACCTCTTTTCTGAGCGTTTCTCGACCAATCTCCGTCCTAAACGACCGACTCAAAATACTCCCAAGACCGTCCCAGAGATGCTGCAAGTGCACCTTAGTGGATTGAATCAGAGGATAAATATTGCTACAGGCGAAAATAAGAAGTGTTGAGGTGTACTGTCAGGCCATTCCCTGATGGTGTAAGGTAAATTAACCCACTTTGGGGAGGGTTAAGGGTGGGGGCATTTGGGATGGCCACTTCTGCCGGTTTAGATCCCAGAACCCTTCAATTGAGAGACTGATGTGTTACCACTGAGCTATAACTCCGTTGCAAAGAGATTGTGGGTGTACCAGCCTATTTACCGGAATCAACGGATGGATAATCGATCGAACTAGATAACGTGAGCGAAAAAAATAAATTCCCCAGAGTTGGGTTCGATCCAGCTGCCTTCAGATCATGGTGCTGCGTCTCAGCCACTAGACCAGCCCTACCACTTCTCTATATTCATTCTCGCTCAACTATGTCTACTGCACATACTTCGCTCGTAAACACCAAAGAGAAATTACTTTTTTATTGCACCTTACAGTTATTAAGGGATTTTACGTTTTGATTTAATCGTTATTTTTATTTTTTATATAACATGCAAATTGGCTGGCATTTTATGATTCAACCCTTTCAGCTCATTGTCAGTCGATGAAAAAGCCATTAGCAGACTGTATGAGATGGGAGATTCCAATAATTGAAGTTTATTTTTAATTAATAGACTGTATTATCATTGTAAGCAAATTTCAGAGCCCTGGGCCACTCGAAGTTGTTTAAAAATTCCGAGGAAGATTTTCGGAATGGCGGAAAGACATACACTTCAAATAGTATAAAGTCTGAAACAATAGTTGTATGATCACTAGATAGTTTGTTTCCATTTATATTTCTCTTGTTTCATTGGAGACTAACACATAGTTTGAGTTAGATTTCATTCATAGCAGGTCCTTCAACCACACAAACTTGACCAAAACATACAACAAACTCCCACCGTTACTATTCTGCATCGGTCGAGTGTTTGAGGGTCGTTGAGCCGTCCAAGATGGAAAGAAATGAAAGGGCCTTCCTTGGTAACGTTGGAAGAAAAGGTCATGTTGTATCTCACACCTAGTTTTAGTAAACTGAACGGGAAGCACTACGCTAACAAGACGGAATCACACTGGCCACAAAGATAAGGTTCAGACGTCAGAATAGTTGATTAGTGGTGAGGCAAAACGTCACGAGCTGGATAAATTCACACTGGATCATAGGCTATGTAGCCTACTGGTCTTTCGAGGCGTTTCCCAATATTTTACGCCATTTTTTAAAAGCGACTTCTGGGTGAGAATAAAAATGGCAGACTGCCAGGCCAGACATTCATTACTCCATAAATTTCCTAAATCGCACAATTTCGAATTGGGAGCGGTCTATGATTCTTGGCCGATTCAATAAAATTTCAATCCATCTAGGATTCTAGGTGAATCAGGAAGACGAAACTTATGACTCGGAACACTTGAAACCAACCACAATATGAGATACTTCAAGCTTCGCAAGGGCTATAACTGCATGAGGAATCACGCTTCTGGAGCTGTGAGAATATTTTTAGGGATTTATATAGGGCTTCACGATAGAAAGGTAAAAGGTCACATAACCACGTCGTTTCAATGCCTTTTTTGTGGAAATTTTGCACTCGTTGAAGTTTTTATGTACTTGTAGTATAGACATGTCCAGAAACATTTCCATATATAATTTCATTATGTGGCCGCTTTCGAAAGTTGCGCATGTACG
This sequence comes from Catajapyx aquilonaris, assembly GCA_000934665.2. Taxonomy (NCBI): domain Eukaryota; kingdom Metazoa; phylum Arthropoda; class Diplura; order Dicellurata; family Japygidae; genus Catajapyx; species Catajapyx aquilonaris. The sequence goes on along the minus strand of JYFJ02004674.1, from coordinate 27,990 downwards.
TAAATGATGCCGTAAATTGCACTAAAAGACTTATCAACGAAAGAACGAATCCGACAAGGAACACTGACCTTGGAATATTGCATGATATCTTATGCATACCGTGTGGGTAAAAGGAGAAACAAAAGTGGAACCAAGTTTCTTAGAAGTGACTCACGTGACCTTGTCACGTGCCACTGACCCCCCCCCCCTCCCCCCAATCAACCTCTAATTATTCATTCCCATTATAAACGCCATGCAGGTGCAGGGTTCGAAATGCACGTAACTTATTGGATTGAAGCTGGTCAGGGAAAACCTTCCAAATCAGAGAAGGCAACGATGACATAACCCCTCAGCGAGTTACAGGTCTTGTTGTGACGCTATATGCAGTATTTCATTCATGTTCCTACCGCAACATTTATTAGGCAAACTTCTGCGTGTGAACAGGACAGCTTAGGAATTCATGCAGTGCAGTGGCGTGTTTGCTCAAGAATGTAACTATTCACATACCGGCATAGGATGTACAGTGTACAGTCGGTATTAAAGTCAAGGTTCATTTTTCAGCTTAACCAACCGTACACTAATTTTAAAAGCACTTGACTACATAAAACCCACTTCCACGCCAAACGTGGCGAAGCAGACTTAAAGTCAGCACCAAATGGCTGACTTTGTGTCTTCCAAGTGCTCAGACACCCTTCGTCTGGGGTAGGGGGGATATAGCAGGACTTTTTCTCTTATAGTAGTCCCTTCACATCCGACAGAGGAGGGGAGATCAAATCCGCCACGGATTCCAAATCGATATCACCAAATCGTCTCATCCCACCAGCCTCCCTTCCACAGATTTCACACCATCAGAAGTGTCCTGCATTGTCTTTTTCTTCGACAGTGAAGGACAGCATAGCAGAAGGGGACAGCAGAATGTGGACGTCCATAACGACCCCACCTCGAGGGTCGGCTCCTCCTCCCCGATGCAAACACTCGGCTACATTACACGGTGGGGACATTTACCTTCTGGGAGGACGAAATGGGAACCTTCCTCTCAAGGACCTCTGGAGATACTCAGTAGGTCGGTGTCGCACACTCTTCGTGGTGACGCTCTCTTTGACAGGCGGTCGATTAACATCCTGGGCTGTCTTCTCTTAGCATGCAATAAGTGGGAGGCAGTCAAAGGAGTGGGCGAGGCGCCTCCTTGTCTTCAGGAGCACACCACCGTGGCCTGGAAAAACCAGCTTTATGTCTTCGGAGGAGAGGTGGGCTTCTCGGCCGGGACTGAAACACCCCTGTGGATATACAACATACCGGTGAGTACTTGCATTTTGTGCAATACCAGTCATATTGGCGCAGAATTCCTCTCATAAAATTTCTCTGCACCGTTTAATCGACGAGGACCGGCCAAAAAGCTGTATGCGGAGCACGGAATTTTAACCCAAAAAACGCTGCGGCAAAAGGGACTATACGCAACGAGGGCTGGGGTTATTACAGAGGGGGTACGCGAAATGCCTTAATTATGCGGAATGTCTCCCCAGAGCCGCCCACCGCCAGCATTTACAATCCGGGCATGGCATTTAACACCCTGAAGTAAAAGCTGGCGTACTCCCGTCTCCAAACAAGGGCTTTGACGGTATTATCGACACCAACCCTTTTAATCGAATCAAAGTTTTTGGCCAAACTTGGAACGGCTTTTCAAAGTGGGTTTGCCATGTAATCCAATGGAGTTGCACGTGCCCGATCCCGCAAAAACCGGCTCGATGGGAATACCTCCACTGAAAATCCAATCTGAAAATATTTTCTCCTCCACCGGATTGCAATTTACCCTTCTGGAGGGCTTTCTCTGGAGAGCCAATCTTGCCACCCCATATGTTTACATCCCTGGACAGTGCCAAGTTCAAGAGTCAATCGACCCGTCTCCTCTCGCTTCCTTGGCACTTGACCAAACAAGTTACGAAGGGTTCTTCTATCCTCGCTACTGCTGGTGGTCGGCACACGGAAAAAGTTCAACGTATTTTAGACCTGAAATCCGTATGCATTATGTAGGTTTAACCATGAATTATTCAGACTTTGTTCCCAGGAAATTTCACCGTGTCTGTACAGTCTGTACTGTCGAATTATTTGAATTGGCTGCCGTCTCCTGGAATTGCTTCAACCAAAATGTGTCTGTCTCACACATTTCTTCAGAAAGTGGTTTCCCCCATCATGGTCTCAATTCACCCCTCTGGATGCAATGAGGCCAAGACACTAAAAATCTCATTAGCATTATCCCATGTTCGGGCTTTCCCCCTTCAACCCCCGTTAATTATCGGCTACACATCGATTTCCCATTGGCGTTTTCATTCGCACGTGTCGATGGCTCCCCAATATCCAGCACCCGCAATGCTAACAGCCAGACAATGGCCTCTTCACCATGCCGAATTCATTTCCGGAGACGAGGATCCCCGCCCATGCTTTTAGCCCCGTGAAATAATGCGTCTCTCCTACTAATCTGGCTTTTCCTTCCGTGGTCAAGACGAACGAATGGCGCAAATGGAGGCCTCCCAAAGGCGCCATGGTGCCAAATGGGCGTAGAGGACACTCGGCCCTGGTGGCTAATGGAGCCATGTGGATCTACGGAGGATACCAGGATCTCAGAGGATCAACGCCGGAACTATGGGCCTTCTGGTTCGGTATGTATGTGTTGACAGGATTGTCTCATTTCATGCTACTGCAACTGTATTTAAATTCTCTTCCTGCAGTTGGTATACATTTTGTCGGTTAAAGTCAGGTTAGCAGACCTGAATCTCAAGTGTACTGCCAATGTTCCACCAGAACGGATATCGGAATTATAACAGGATTAATAAAAAAAAAAAGTTTGCTTCGTCGCATTACAAAAATCCGATAAACTGCTGGCTTTCCCAGAATACATCCCGCGAATCTGATCAGCAAACATCCAAGAAAAGAAATTGCCCTGGAGCAAGTCCGCCAAGTAATGAGAGACTAACTATGCAACAAGAGTTCTCCATTGCGGCCCCTTTGAAGGACTTAATTAGATCGGTTCCCATCGGCTGTTGACAAAATAGAGTGAGAGAGCACGTGGTGTGGGTTTAACCGATACACTCGGCGAAACAATACTCCCCATTTAAACCTGGGGGATGCCGACCCGGATTGGGTCAACCACCACCGAAAATTTCCATGGACCTCACTCTGAGCACGCAGGGAATCCCGGCCCGGTTTTATGATGATCAATACAACCGGTTCCGAATGGCCTCGTTCCGCCCTACCGAAAATTTTGGCCACTGTCAAACCTTCCGGGTTCCAGTGGCGGAATGAAGGCCCCCGGATTCCTGTTACAGAGGGGGGGAAGGCCTGAGAATTGGCACATTAGACTAACCCTAGGGATAGATGGGGGAATCTGGATGATGATCATCTTCCCTCCCTCCCTCCCTCCCACCCCTCACTCTAAAAAGGGCGTGGTTGCCTTAGCAACGCCCTTACACCCCCCCCCCCCCCCCNCCCCCCCCCACCCACCCACCACCACCGATGGTTGCTAGGAGACCGGGAATGGGGTCTGCAAGAGGCAACGACCGGTGCCAGCTTCAGTGCTATCCGTCTCCTTTTCCACAACCAGGACAGGAAATTGATGCCTGGCCGGTCCACCTGGATGGGGGCTCAATCAAATCATGACCCATCACCCCGGCATACCACCCCAGATTGTTAATTACACCCTCTACCCTCGACACCTATATACTGCAGAGCAGCTTTTCAATTTCAGGGACTAATTGCTGATTGAGCCTGGAGCTGACTGTTCAATGTGGGAGAGGGAGATTATGAGAATGTTCAATTGGGCTCTGGAAGCTCGGTGGTGCCCGTTTGGTTTTCTTGGGCGGTTGGCCTGCTGAATGGGGTGTGGGCAGGGTGAATTGATCGGGGTGATACAGTATGGCCGTAAAGTTGGGAGGCAATGAATTGGGCTTTCAATGAAGAAGTCGGTTTCCACTGTAGGCTGGACCGGAAGCGGGTCCTTGACCAGGAGTGGAAATCTGCGGTGCCAGTTAGTCTGGATTGTTCGGGGGTGCAGTAATATAGCACCTCCGTTTCAATTTGTGCCTTAGTTATTATCCACATGAAACTGTCTATTAGTGGACCTGACAGCAGTGGAATCATGCCCAGACAGAGGATTTTGAATTTGTCTCTGTTCATGTAATGGAAACATTTCATATGAAGCACAAGAACTCCTGTCCTGACATGTTTTACATGATTAGTCAAGTATTCTTATGCTAAACATTGTGCAAAAAGATAACGACCAGGAAAGTACTGTACATCCATATACTCATAATGTGCAATTCCTCTTGCAGAGTCAGAGACATGGCAGCTTCTGAACCGAGGCAGCAGCAGTGGAGGACTGATGGGGGCCATGTTCAGCAGTGGAGGGGACTTGGCACCTACTCCTCGCCACAAGCACTCGGCAGTAGAGCACGGTGGAGCCATGTGGGTGTTTGGAGGGATGACAGATCTGCACCAGCGGGGGGACCTGTGGCGGTGGGACTTGGCACTCAGAAGATGGACAAGTCTCAAGGCAAAGCCCAGCCCTGGGTGTCTACACAGCCATGTTGCAGCTGTCCTCAATGGGTCCATGCTTGTGTATGGAGGGGAGAGAGATGGACAAGCACTCGATGAATTGTGGCGGTTCCACTTTGGTAGGTTGCTTGGGCCGTGCAAGTCCTGGAGCTAAGCGTATTTCACATTATCCCACACAGAAGGCATTAACTCTGGACTATTTTCAGGCACGGAAACTTGGGAGAAGCTCCAGCTACCAGGTGCCCGGCCACCAGCCCGTTCCCAGGCAGCGTCATTTGTGGCAGCACAGTGGGCCATGGGGGGCGCAGTTCCCTCTGCTGACTCACTGGGCCACCTGAACAACCGTCACTTCATGCCAGGGCCCACCACGCCTGTCACCCCTTCCCGCAAGTATGTCTTCCGTTATTCACCATCTGACTACGTCGATGGTAGCGATAACTGTTATGCACCAACGCCAACGGCATCCACTCCAAGTCGACCAACACAGGTGAGGCCATTGTTGGCACAAAGCATGTTGGTGTTGTCCTTCAGTTCATAAACCCTCAGGTGTTTTAGACCTCTTACTTTTGCAGTTGAAATGGAATGGATGTCGCTTATGTACCAACATAAGGCGATGCTTATTAATTTTACACTTGACCTTATGGTATTATGATTCATATATTTTCTTCGGATGATTTATATATTTATTACATTATTAGGGATATCGTTGCTGCTGCTGCTTCTTTTCTATTATTGTTATGTGCACACAAGGCTTCTCGCAGCACTCGTTTTAAAAATTTGCAACAACGCCTGCACTTTAAATCTGATACAATCTATTATAATATTAGAAAGAAATGCACAATAAAATCAGGAGAATGTTGAAAATGAGGTGAGCATAGATATTAAAGGTATTTAATATCTATGGAGGTGAGGTTTGGATAGCCAGTGCTGCCATAACATGTGCGTTCCAAAGTTAAAATGTCTCTCCAATTACCTAAGAGTTGACTCAGTGCAATAATATAAACACTTGTCAATCAAATTATGATCTCAAAGTGAGTGTAAGTAGTTTATGAACTACGCAATGTAGTGTAATGCTCAAATCTATTAAGCATCGCCTTCTGTTCAGGCTTCAAAAGTTTTATATTTTCTATCCCTGTATGAAATCTGGACCAAAAAGTGTGAGCTAAAGAGAGGAGAGGACCAACCGCACGTGTGTTTGCTTCCAACCAGAAATGCCTGTACTGTGTAAACCTCCCTTACATTGCCAATTAGGTCTCCCAAGTAGCACCTTCTCATTTGCTGTATGGTGCCTATTTTGTAAACAGAGAAAAGCCCTTACACTTGATGTTGCTTTACTGTTTGTGGCCAAAAACTGGTCTGATGGTTGGTTGGGGCATGGCCCACCTCAGGCATCATCAGCGCTGCTGAGCCGGTTGTCCCAGCGTCACCTTCCCTGGCCAAAGTCTGCAAGAGCTGCCTCGTATCGAGCCTTGAGCGAAGACAGCGCTGAGAGTGTGTCTCCGGCCCCGTCAGAGGCTTCTCCAAAGATGGTGAAATCCAGGAGTGCATTTGCTGTAGCTAAGGGTGCTGCACCACCAGGTGGGGGAGCACCCATGCCAGCCACCACCACCGTCATTGTCAGCAACAGCATAGTCGTTAATGGAGGAGGCGACGCCACTGCCAAGAGGAAGGGTGGTGGACTCCGCAATGTGAGAGTTACATATTACAACCCCCTGAAAATAATAGGGTTGTTTTGTTATTGCATTTGGTTGGTCCTCAAATCTCAGTTATGGTTACCCCTTCATACCTACCCAAAACACACTGCACTTAGGTAAGTTCTAAAAAGTATCCAAGTTACCACAACCAGGTGCAGATGTAAATGCTCTTTTACAAGTAGTGTATGACATTGCAATTTATTCTCCAATGGCCTATTTTGAAAGGAAGCACGTGTGAAGAATAAGTTAGAAAGTACTATACATTTTCAGGAAGGCAAGTTGGCAATTATAATATGCTAGCCATTGCTGTTACCCTTTATGTGACATCTTGTCATAATGACTTGCTCAATGATTACATTACCTTGTCTAAATGCTCCCTCACAGGGAGGGACTTCTTTACAAAAGAAAGAGATGCATCCTTGAACTCGTACCAACACACTATCACTCTGAAACTGGTCAATAATAATTTGGTTAAACAATATGCATCAAGCTCTTCCTATCAAATGTGTAGATATTGGAAATCAATTCGAGATACGGATGCTTTTCAGTTCAATTGAGTGCCCTGCTAGGCTCATGTGGAAGGTGTAACAGACAAAAGCTTTCAATCTGAGTAATGCCATCCAGGAGAACAAGTCGAGCCTGTTTCTCACGTTTCCCCATCTCATACTCACCACCTATGTTCAAGCTTACTATGAAATGTACTACTGCTGAAATGGGTCAAAATCCAAACTCATGTGCACAAATATCTCCTCTATCACAGGGTTGTTTGGATCCGGGTGTCCGCTCTTCCCACCCTCCCCGTGTTCCCCCATCGCTCCAATTAGCCCCACCTTCCCCCCGCCTCTCCCGTGATGCTGCATCTGTGCCAAACTTTGGGGAAGCTGCAACCTCCCCATCTATCACATCACATCACCCACCCACATCCGACAGCGCCTATGCAGTCACAGCAGCGGACGTCCGCCTGGCCCGCCCTCGGCCCTCCCTCATTGCCGTCCTGCCACCAGACTCTGCCAATCATGCTGCCACTGCCACCACTCCATCGTCCATGAATGGTCGTCGTGTGCCAAAATCAGCCTCGGTCCGGTTTGAACTGACCTCGGACTATGCCAGTGGTGAGACGGTTTGCGATTCTTCCGCTGCGACAACGCCATGGGGTTTTGCAAACCCAAATTACTATCTGGCAACACCAACGTCAACAGCACCCTCAACAGCAGCAGCCATTCTGAATAGTCCACCAGATTCCCTTCTTGCTCCAACACCTGGTGACGAACTAGAGCTGCGTGCGTTGGCCAGTGTTGCCAGCTGGGATGGTGATGAAGGCGATGAAAATGGTATCGACACATCTCCAATTGATGTTGGTGATTGGGACTGCTACTGGCCTGATTGGCCAGCACCACCACCAAAACGTCAACCTGCAACCAAGCGGGCCAGCAGTGCCAGCCGTGCCGAGCGAGTGGCTGCGTCGTCATTGCCAGTGCCGGCACCATGCCTCTTTGTTGTTGGCGGTCGTGATGCTCGGCAGGCAAATACGTTCACACGGGCTGTTTCCGTGTGGAGATTGACTCTGTCCTGAATAGATCTGTCCCAACCCTTTGTTTCGTCCAGAAGTCGTGAATAAAGTCGTCCGGTTCTGTCCCTTTTTAAAAAGAAATATGGGTTTGGTCTGTGACAAGCTCTAAAGGTACTGACATGCGTGATTATGACATGTGCAATAAAATATCAGTTTTAGTAAATCATATGCTCCTTATTAAAACTGCATCATCAATACCTGTAACACATCCCTGCAAAAATTGTAGAATTTTAAAACACTGCATTTGCAGTATTATCGTGTGCTACTGCTATCAATGCCACACACTTGCCTCCATTTGATAAAATTTGCAATAAATTTAACACTAGAATCCACTGGAATCATCAGTTTCAGGTATCTATGCAAACAAAATTGGCTAATGTGAAGAATAGTTAAGTGTCAGTACCTTTTAGACTCGATCTATTTTAGAGCAGGTTAACTACATGCTATGCTTCAAGAATGAGTTCAAGGTGTTTCTTTACACTGTAATTACACAATTTGTTATGGAAAACGTACACTGGCATCACAACTCAAAAAGAGAAAGCGCATCCACTGATAAATCTCTGCATCAATACACTCCACTCTTGGAATGAACATTTTGAACACATTCTCAAACTAATGCTCCTGAAATCAGTCTAGAGTCACCATTGCCCACCAAACTGGTGCACTCCAAAAGGCACTTGGCTGTCAGTTTTCAAGTCACGAAAGGGATGGTGAGGGATGGTGCAACACTTGCGTCAACTGTCAGCTACAGTTTCTTCAACCCGGCTTCTTTGAGCTTTCCTTGGAAAAATCGCTCCAGGGTATTGGCACACCTGAAGTACTCCGTCTCTGGGCTGTTGTAGATGCGGCAGTTTGCAAAAATGCGGTTCATGTCTGCTATGAACAGGCGACGATGGGAGTAGTAGTGGTTACGCAGCCTCTCACCCATTGTTTTCAGATCTGCAAGCAAGGAAAGAAAATGTAACAGGGATGTCAGGTGTTGGATCATGCCAGGACAATACAAGTTCGAAAACTCCTTTCACAAGGCATCGTGCTTTCCCTTCCACGATCATACCTCATGAATAGGAGTCCACTCTAGAAAGTCAGAATATTATGAAACACCTGGTATGTAATGTCGTTTACACTCCCAATTCATATATGGTGTTCACATTGCTTTGCTAGATAAACCAAACTATTCTAGGAGTGAACTTGGGAAGGCAAAAGTTGCAATTGTTAAATAACTGGCTGATGGAATAATTTGCTGTTATAGGACATCATCAGCTCACAATGTAAATGCAACAAAGCAACTTCAAGTCAAAATGGTGATGTCAAAAACTCACCCATAGGAAAGCGGATGTGATCATAATAGTCAGGCACTTGTGCTGGGTCCACAGGCTTAAGGAAAGGCCAGGCAGAGGAGTGGGCTTTGACCTGATGCAATGTGGATCTCAGAGTTGCATGAAGCCTTTCAGGCTCCTCATCGTCGTCCTCTCCTGACGCTGAAGCCTCCTCCTCCTCCTCCTCCTCATGTGCTTCTACAACCTCACTCTCTCTAGTTTCTTCCATTTCCTCCTCACTCACCCTCACACACTTCTTTGCCGCTTTTGGCACGTTCTGCCTCCATCCTGCCTCTCTAAGCCCTGGTATGTTAGCCAGTGCAATCTTTCTCATCCCCCCTTCCTTGAAGCAGGTCAACCCAGGATGCCGCTGCTGCAACTGGCCTTGCCTCTTTTCCACCAGTCGCCGCACTACCTCTCTCTGCCGACGCACCACAGAGGAGAACTCAGTGTAGGAGAGGCGCTGGTGTAGCTCACAGTGCATTGGGGTGGCACCTTCGTACTCCTTAATGTAGCCCTGGTATGCAGAGCGGCTCAGCTGCCAAAGGTAAGGGGGAAGGCAATTGACTAGTGTGTCCACTTACTAAAACAATCTGCCTACAGTATAACTTTACATGGAGTGAGCCAGAAGCCTCTTGTATAAGCACTGAATGATTGGGCCGACTCTACCCTAATTCTAATGGAGCCAAGTACCGACATCTATCAATCAACTGGCTACACTCCTGCTCCACACAATACAGTATTAACATTTCCTTCAAAGTCACATATAAGAATAATAAAACCATTTTCCACACTCAGGTCTACTCACACTGACCTTGATGTCCTTGCTGAACCCCTGCTTCTTAAAGTAACCAATGGCAAACTCATCTGCATAGGTGAGGAAGTGGAAGATGCCATGGCCTATGTGGTAGTCCTTGAGGTGATTCATTAGATGCGTCCCGTAGCCCTTGACTTGCTCATTGGAGGTTACGGCACAAAACACTATCTCTGTGAACCCTTGGGCAGGGAACATCCTGAAACAGATCCCTCCAATAGGTCGGCCATCCTTCACCAAAGCAAGGGTCTTGTGTTTTCTGGAATTAAAAATTCAAAGCATTTCAAGGATCCTCTTGGGTGGCACCAAGATTAGACCATGTGATGCACAAGTTCCACACTCGCTTATTTTTCAGGGACCACTGCAGGCTCAACTGCAGTATTTTGGTAGAAGCCATTTTTAGTACATTTCACAATAGTGCAATCATTATTAAAACTTTAAAAATGTGGATTTTGGGTTAAATGAGCCCCATTATCATTTCCCTCAATCTTTTACAAAAAGTTACTGGTGACTTTCAGTTGTCAATCAGCGAGGGCAAATTATTACCCAAAAGCAGTAAATATTTACGTTTTCTTCCAAGATATTTCCAATCCCTATGTCTATGTCTAAACAAAAATATATGTGGCTGATAGATTTTTTGCTCTTACTAGTTAGTATCAACACTAGGGGTAAAAGGTGGCAGTGGAGTCAAGTAATAAATCCAAAATGTCAGCCTACAATATGAACTTCACAAATGGCCTTTAGGAACTTACGGATCAAAGACAAGTCTGGTGATGTACTCTTTGGGCATGCGGGGCAGCTGGTGGGAGAAGACATTTTGGAGGCCAATAAGCCAGACCATAGTCTGCTTACTGACTCTCTGGGTCAAGGAGTTGCCCACCACATGAAAGGAAATGGCTCCTCTCTTCTCTTCCTGCTTCGCTGCTTCATCTCTGGCTGCATGCTCTAAGAAGACTGTCTCTGGGCCCACCATGCTTTTTGGGTCCGTGATAACCGCAACTATCTCTGCTACATCTTCCTTTGCCACATCCTCCTTCGCCACATTTTCCTTGCCCAATTTAACTGGTTGGGCTGGGACAGGAAGTGCCACCTTCACCCGCTTTGGCTCTTTTTCTGCCACTGGCTCCTCCTCTGCAGCTCTCTTTGGTGCAACTGGTGGAACTGGTGCTTCTGGTGGGGCTGCACTAGATGCATCCACTTGCTGCTGCATCCTCATTAGCAGGTGCGGTGGTGGAGGAACGTGCCTACTGACATACAAAATTTAAAAAGCACATATCACTTACTATAATAATAATTAATAATTCATACCCCGTTATCAGCCTATCAGCTCTTTAGGGGGGAAGTTTTTGTTTTGCCTGGAACGCTTTGCTTTCATTTTACTGCGCTTTTTGGGATAGGATAGGGACGGAAGGAAGCGGCTGTGGCCTATTAATTACGGAAGCAACTCCGGGTATTTTCCTGGAAGGACCGTGGGAAACCACAGAAAACCACGGTCAGAGTTGCCGGCCCCGGGATTCGAACCCAGGACCTCTCGATTAGAAGTCGGACGCCTTATCCACTATGCCAACCTGCTTCGGTACATATCACTTATTCAGCAGGCAACAGGGGACATGGTGAAGCCAGTATGCCAGGAAGTGGTACACAAAACTATTCCACAAAAATTGTGTGGCACTATTGGACAAGTGATTCTACATTATTTCTCACCCAATATTGTCATAGCAAGGCACATCTTGGCACTTACATCCCTAGCACCCTCTTCTCACAATAACACTTTCTTATCACTGCTCTTCTGCAACGATATGAATTCCAAAACAGCATTCACGAAATTCCAGGATTCCTTACACCTCGTCTCCACTAGAGCTTGTGATCCCAGATCACCCCCATCAGGGCTCCACAACAAGCATGCTGTTGTTCCAGAAATGAATCTGAGGTGAAACAACAATCTTTCCCCCAGTCTCCATGCTCAAATGAAAACAGTTGATTTGATGTTGTTTCCAGAAAATGGTTCAGCCCTTTCAAATCGTGATTTACATATGCAACCAGTGACCATTAATGGAATATACAAGTGTGCGTCAAATAAAACTACTTTTTGTGACGAAACAATTTATTTTATAGTTTTCCTTCCATTCATCTAAGCCATCATTCCAGATTATAGTGGAGGCAGTATATGTTGTCAGACCTGGATCTTCGAAAATCTTGATCAGATTGATCAACCAGATCTTGCGCTAGTGGAGACGAGGTATTAGGCGGAGTACACAAAACTTTTCCACAGAGACTGCTGCTTTCAACCAACCAATCACACAGGATTCATTCATTCATTGATCAGTGAATATCCATTGACTTTCATCCAATATCACAAGCACCCTCTTCTAACAACACACTCTTACAACTGTTATTCTGCACAGTTACAAATTCCAATACAGCATTCACAAAATCCCAGGATTCCTTCAGGGATGGGAATCAAAGAAGAGAAATGTTATGCAGGGCCTCTAAAGTGTGCAATTCCATGTCGAGTGCACCACATGTGAATTGTTAAGTACATGTTGAGATTCTGACGGTACATTTCCGTTTCCTGACGCCCACTATGGATTTTTTATAGAATAGCCCTTCATTCTGCCATTCCATGGAGATGCCATCACACAGCAATGAACATCTGATAATGCACATCAGTCATCTGGAATGGGGTCCTGGCCTTGGCCTGGGATTTGGGTAATTTGTGCATGAATAGCTCAACGATACACATAAACACGCATTCCACCACTTTTTGGCACCAAAATGTCATCCCTCAATAAATTATTGGGGGTTTAAAAGTCACTCGCAAATTGGCTGGAAAAAAGGGGGCGTGGCCTCTGACAACAGTGACGTCGGCAAGCCGTTGCCTCACGGCCATTCAATTTGGCTCTATTCTCGGTCGTTCGATTCAGTTGTTACGCAACAAACAAAGGAACAAAGCAACCCAGGTGCATTCCTGCCTCTGCATGTTTTTTTTTGACAACGGTGACGTCAGAGGGCAATACGATACCGTATAATTATTATGAACTTAGATCGACCATAGCTCGAAAACTAATTATGTATTTCTTCAAACAAAAAATACCAAAATTCATTTAAAAATAAGGACGATTTACATGGGTTTGCAAAATGTAGGCTAGGGCCCCATTATTATAACAGAAGGGAGGGCTATTCCAGAAAATAATATATAATGGGTATTAGGAAACAGAAAAGTAACAAAACGAGTATACAATGCAGAAAACGAAAGGACGATCTGAAGTCATCCTTTTGTTTATCGACTCCTAGTCAACGAAAATCTGGGGTGGAGATGTCCTCATACAACAACAAGAGTAAACATCGTTCTTTTTTGTTGACACTGTTTTACAGTGTCAACAAAAAAGAACAATGTGCCAACAATTGGTCCAAAGGTGCATTTAGCAGATTTCCATTGACTATAGGAGTTGGTAAACAAAACAAAGACATCAGGGCGCTGTTTTTGGTCCCTCTCCAGGAAGATGGAGAGGGGGCGTGGCCTCTACCTAAGCGTTTTTGGTGCCTCTCCAGAAAGTTGGAGAGGGGGGAAAAGGGGGTTGAAGTGGGCGGAGCTCTCCACAAAATCCCCAAAAGTGTCTTCTCTCCTCGGAGGTGGAAGAGACTTTCTGGAGAGGGGGCTGTAGCGGAGGGAGGGCGGGAAGCGGGTGAAGGTTTAAGAATTAAACGTCACCAAGGAATTGGTTGCAGAATTAAACCTCCTTGGGCCCAGGGTCCTCGCCTCGCGCTCTTCTCAACTGTTTTGAGTGCCTTCTCCCCTAGCTACACCATTCCGCCCGTTTTTGGGTTTAATAGTGGAGAGGGGGGATGTGGGAGATATTCCGGAAGACCCGCCCTCTTCCACCTCTCCTCTCCATCTTCCTGGAGAGGGAGTAAAAACACCCCCCAGATCGTCCTATCATTTTCTGCACTGTAGGTTCCTGAAGGTTCGTAGGTTCATAGGTCCGTGAAAGCTTACGATGTGTGGTTAGTGCTCATGAGGCCTCCGAAAGTTGTAGCCAATCACAACTTCACATACACTCACACCTTTCAAACACTACCGCATCGCTACTCTAATCAGTGACATGGATTATTACCAATGCAGGCTCAAATGGGACAACCCAAATGACGTTCCATGAATGGTTTACTTGTCAACAAGCTGCCTCTGCATGGTCCAACTGGCCACCAACAATACCCAGTGTGGACAGATTGAATCAGTGTCACTGAATACCAGCCCCCTGCAACTCATACGATACGGTAGGTCAGAGGTTCCCAAACTGTGCTCTGTGAACAGGTTGGGAAAAAAAAGGAATTCTTCAATAAGCTATACCAGGGCGGCATGGTGGTCTAGAGGCTATGCTGCTGGCCAGCCAAGCGGGAGGGCGGGGTTCAAATCCCGTCCCCGTCACCTCTGCTTGGACGGGTCTTTTTCCGCTTTTCACCCGACATGCCGGGGCAGAATTGCACTCCCTATCTGCCCGGGGCCAGTAGAAAAGGCCTGGTGTTTTTCACAAGTCAGAAATGACTCAAAAATTACAGCGCCCTCCCTAGGGAACCTCCCCCTTTCCCCCGAAGAGAGCCACTGGCTCTATCACGGGGTATTAAAAAATTAAAAAATTAAAAAATTAAAATTAAAGATAATAAAAAGCTATACCCAGTCAAATCTCTTAGTAGCTTGTGTGACCTTGAACCCAAATTTTTTTTCGCTTGCAGCACCCTTTAGCCCCTCACCTTCCCATTTACTAATTTGCACCCCCGCCCCGAATATTGTTCTGCCTACACGGCTCGATGATGTTAGTGCTCCATCACGAATCTCTCTCCTGAAAAGTGCTCTGCGACTCAAAAATTTGGGAACCTCTGCGGTAGGTGAATATAAAAGTCTCTGTCAGCAGTGCTGGTGCATCCCCACAGGGATCTTGTGGCTCGGGGGGACACCCACGGATGCCTGAACCAATCCGAACCACAACATCCCTGTGGGGCCATGCCAGAGCCAAATTCCGGGCTGTGGGAGACTTTTATATTCAACAACCATCACCATAGGGCTAGATAGGGAGCTGCTGAATACAGTAGTGATATGTTAGCATTTGAATGGTGCGGGAGGATGTGGCGTCATGATTTGTCTCTAACTTTCGGAGGCCCCGGTGAGCACTAACCACGCTTCATAGGCCCTTGTACCGTCACTTCCCTATACTGGGTTTTCCCTCATGTGCCACTTACCGACCACCCTGTAATAACCACTTGAGGTATCTCCTAATTAGCTTTACAATAAAAGACAAAACTTCAGTACCTGCAGATATGCAAATTTTTTTAAATGCATCTTTAAAATGTGCTCAAACTTTAAAAACTAGTGTTTCAATTTTTGGTCACTGTGCAAGAGTATGAAAATCTACATACCTGAGATCAGGATCCCATATTGGGGAGTTTGGTGAGTACAGTTCTTCTTGCAGCTGGGCCAGAAAGGGTGGAAAGTCCTCTAAAACCAGGGCTTTCTTGTCTGCAGGCATCCTATCCTGCTCCTGCCGGAATCGGGCCAGGAGCTGGCGACGGACAGAAGGAAACACAGCACGGAGCAAGGTGCGGCCAAACACAAGGGTGGTTTCTGACTGTGGCAGGGAGTCGCAAAAGGCAGGAATGTGGCAGAAGCACAACCAGCGAGCATAGTTCACCTGGAAAGAAAAACAAGTCACTGCATTTTGCTTGGGTGGGCAGATCATCTTGAGATCTGGCCAAAGAGGTCAAGTACTGCATAGGCACTCAATAACCCAAGCTATTACTGCTACAATCTAAATAATAATAAAATCAGCAAATTTGCTTTTTGTTGCTCTTTCAAGGAAAGATTAGCCAAAAAAATGCCTGAATGTGCGGTAGTGGCACTAGCATAGTGAGCACCTTTGGACTTCACAAACACTTCTGTCTGATTTGCTCGTAAGAGCTACAGAATTTACTAATTATCATCTCCTTTGTAAGCCTACCATATAAAAATAGGTTACCTGATAAGAGACACTTCTGAGACATAACTTTAGCACAACTGGCACACAACTGCAATGCTTGCCAGAAGTACAACAAATCATTGGCATGGAAACAGCCTGAACAAAGGCGCATGCATGATTTCACAAGTAGCCTATATCATAGCATGCAACCAATTCTGTGTGAAAAGGACGATCTGATTGAATCAGGTGTAGTGATAAGAATCACCATTCACCAGTCTCCCTTATAATACAGGAAAACAATATTGGTAACTGAATTTCACGAATCAATGAGTTACATACATACATACATTCACGGCATATTCCCATCAAGATGGGGTTACCAGCGATGACCAGGTAGGCCTTACAGTCCACCTGGCCATCAATGAGTTAATGAATTAATTTCCTGCTCGATATAGTATAGCCCAGATAGGTGGACTCTTCCAAATGGATGATATACAGGGTGTCTCAACTTTTTTGTCCGATCAGTTATCGGAAAAGCCTATGTATCTTCTAGCTATGTAGCCAGAATATGCCCCAACATTCCTGGCACATCCCTCAACGCCGTATAATTAATGTTATTATTAACATGTCATGTAGAGTAACAAAGTATTGGGTACGAGTACACAAAGCAAAAAAAAGAAAAAGAAAAAGAAGAAGAAGAAAAAAAGAACAGTGAGTGAGCTAATAACAATCAGCACATAATTCAGTCAATAAATGGAAGACTGAATTAGGGTTTTACAAAAGTAATGTTGCCAAACTTGAGATTCTTTGGGGCAGAAATGAAGAAAAAAAATCCAGCTGAAAACCCAAATGGTCATTCATGTTGTTGTTAAATAATAAGTTAACTGAGTCACATGGAACTTGTCTGTTGCTGTGAAGATGCTTACACCTGATAAAGTGAAAAATAGTTATCATGCAAGTAATTTGATCAGTCGAACTAATATTTTGCACATCAAATGTAAGGGGTTTGAACTCTGTGATTAAATCCGAGTCTTGTAAGTGGTGACAGGACATTTAGCTGCTACATTCTGTTAAAATTATAGAGTGCAAGCTCAAGCAGTAACAATGATTAAAAGAATATTCTAAATGGGTATAATCATGAAATACCATATAATGGTTTATTGGCTCGTATCGTACACATAAAGGCTTTTGAAAACTTCGGCAGACTCTTTGAAATAAGATGCTGACACTGTCCATTGTATAACACACGTGCTAGTAATACGTTGCAAACCTTGTATGCAGATCTCTCCTCTTCAGTAGCCAGCCAAGGTGAGTCAGCCCCTCCACCTCCCTCGGAGGCTGCAAGCACAGCAGGTGCCTCAAATTTCCAGTGATTGAAGCAGTGCAGGTACATCTTAGCGAGATCATACACTTTGTGCCACTCAGGCGCAGATAGGTGAGAAAATCTGAGCAGAACAAAGCTAGTGACTGCCTTAGCAATGCTGGGCCTCTCAAAGGGAGGCTGCCCCAAAGGCCCTTCCACTAGAGCTGGGCTCATCTGCATCAGGCTGCGACGAAGAAGCTTGAACAAGTAGAAGTACACCTGCTTTGTGTCTGCCTCCTCTTCACGCTGCAGGCAGACAAAGAGGTTCTCTGTGTCCACTGCCATACCCAAGAGGCGGTCAAGCTCTTCCTCAGACTGCTGTTGCATGAGCTGCACATGAACCTCTGCAATAGAAAAATGTAAGGTGAGTGGTTGATATAAACCAGACAACACTGGACTTCAGGACAAACTACTGTAGAACATATTGCCTCCACGTAGTTACATTATTCCTTTGCAACTTATCTGCAGAGGAGTTGTTCTGTTGTGCAAAATTTTCCCCATTCAACAAGTTTGCTCACTCTGTATTGGTGAAAATTTCAGACATTTCCCCCTTTGAACTCACATTCAAGATTAGTTTGGAATGACAAAAACCATTGGAAAGCCCCTTAAATTAACTTTCAAATAGTGTTCTTCACATAAGGTTTATAAATAAAGAGTCCATAGTGTATTTTTTCATATGCAGATGAAATTTGCCATTATTAAATCCCTCAGATAATTCATTTTTTGCAATTAAGAATTCACAAAGAAAATAGGGTGGCGTGGTGGTGTAGTGGTTATTGCCTTCTACCTCTGAGGTCCTGAGTTCAATCCTGGATAAGGTAGGATACTTATGTAGAAAGAGTTTTGATGGGTTCTGTCCGTGTCTGCATGGGCTTTCTTGGAATTCTCCTACTTCCTCCCACAATACAAAATCCATCACAGTATAGGCAATGATTAAAGATGGTTTATCAAAATATGATCCCCTAAAAGGCCCAAGGCGGCCTATCTTTGGGTATCCATTATAATAATTATAATAAAAAATTCAAAAAGAAAAGAGTAGCTTATTACCTAAGGTATGTCCACAGCCTCGGCATGGATCAGAGGCAGATGCTGGAGGAGCAGCATTGGCAGCAGTCCCTCCTTCCCCAACACGAGAAGCACCAGCTGTCCTTGGGGCTGGAATGTTTGGATTCTTCCAACCGTTGCAGGCACATGCTTCTTGTGCCTATAAAAATGTGCATATTAGTTATTCAATCCATATTACAAAATGAGCAAACACAGAGTACAACCTTATGTAATTCTGTAAAAGTAACTACAACTTGCCCAGGTTTGAGTGGCTGGAATTCTTGCAAATGCCCTAAATAATTTTCTGACATGAAGTAGGCAATACAGTAACACCTCGATATAACGCTCTTCAAGGGACCACCCAAAGGTAGCGTTATAATATGTGGGAGTGTTATATTGAGGTTTTACTGTATAATATTTTTTCAAGCAACACAAAATATTAATATGGTTGAGTTATTGCTATTTGCTGTCATGTCATTACATTTCTTTTTCACAATTTATTAACACAGTAAGTACACTTTCAAAAAACACCTGGATGCCCTCATCTTATGCCTGCATCCATGCAACACGTACCCTACAGGGTGAATACACAGAGAGTTTTTCAAGCTTCCTATCTCTTGGCCATGCCCTGATGCTAGCCTTCCTCTGCTGAATCCTGACCAAGTGAGCCTGTCGAGTATTGTTTGGCTCAGCCTGCTGAGGTGTCTGGCCAGATGACCCTGCAGATGCTGAGGCAGACGTCTCATCTCCAGTGCTGGACATGATTAAGGTCACCACTATGGTTCAAGCGCTTCTGCAAAGAAATGAATTACGTGTGAGCCTCAAGCCCCACAACTTAATGCACCATCTCATTTTAGCTCCATCTTGGATTTAACCCAATTCCCAAAGTAAAGTGAAGCATGTGATAACAGTGTGATTGACAGGGGGGGTTATGAGGATAAGTGAGCAAATGCATACCACAAAAGCCTCATAAATCATCTCCTGCCTACAGCCTTATCTAAGTGCCACCCCCTCCTGTGACCCATGCACAATAATTGAGATAAGAATCTGGGAAAGAATCTGTTTGACCTCATAAATTATCATATGCAAGACTACAATTCTGCAAGCAAGCTCTTTCTTTCCACCTGAGATCCAGAATCAGTAGTAAGGTCTGTAGCATTACAAATCCAAAACCTGCTATGTGTGATATTATCATTGGGATTCTAACCTAGGATCTCCTCGTGCGCGATAAATCTTTTACTTGGATACCACATGGTGCCGTGTTTACAGTAATAATCTAAAGTCTAACTAAACCATTCTCGTGTTTGACCTTGTAAGTAAACAGCACCATTAATTCCACGAGAATCTGCCTGATATCCTGCAGGCTTATCCCCAGCAACGTCAAGCTTATGCTCCACACAATAATAATAATAATATAATCGGCGAGCCGCAACTCCAAGAACCTTGCAGTCACCAAAGCAGCTCAATGAGTGACCAAAGGAACACCAAGTGTGATCGATCATGATTGTCTACCTTCTCCCCGTCGCCTCCAGAAGGACGGCTCTGAGGTCCCCCAAAGTCTTTGGTTGCTCCTCTTCCAGCTGGGGCCGGCCCGGGGGCAGGGTCGCTCACTCGACGGGAACTGGAAACCTGCAGAGAACCCAGCTGCCTGCCTCCCACCCGCAGAGCAATTTTCGGTCCACCCAACAACGACTATCGACTCAAAACGACGCCAGCGGAGGAGGAAAAGCCACCATCTTTGATATTCCCTGCTTGACTGCACCAGGCCCGGGAAACGCAAGTTGCTGGCTCTCTTTTTGGGTGCTTTTTGGACACGTCGGGACTCGGGAGAGGTCGACTCGGCCTCAGGATGACCGGCCCAGCGGGCAGACCCTCGGACTTAAGGGTGAGGAGATACATGTAGTCCTACTGTACTGTTCAGTACTGTGGTACAGTACTGTACAGTATTTTTATTTCAATGAAAATGCCCCATGTGAGTGGTAATTAATATGTGTTGTTAACCTGCCAGGTTCAAGGGACGAATGACTCCAGCACAATATCCAAACTGTCGGCGGCACTTGCTGGGTACTTCCATGACCCGTTTTTGAGCCACTTTGTGAGTCGGCCCAGAAAGCGGGCTGCACT
Source organism: Catajapyx aquilonaris (assembly GCA_000934665.2). Classification (NCBI taxonomy): domain Eukaryota; kingdom Metazoa; phylum Arthropoda; class Diplura; order Dicellurata; family Japygidae; genus Catajapyx; species Catajapyx aquilonaris. The sequence continues at coordinate 7,590 of JYFJ02004674.1, read as the reverse complement.
TATTCACCGTGGGTATCACCTGAGAGCGATCATCATGGACTGGGCCGTCCGATGCTTCCTGATGCAGCACCAGGACCAGGACTGTCAGATAGTTTCTTCTGGGGCTGGGTTTGACACCACGTACTTCAGGCTGCGGAGTGAGGGACACTTACGAGATTGCAAATATGTTGAGCTGGACTTTGAGACTGTGATAAAACGCAAGCAAGAACTGATTGTAAGGTCGGACACTCTTTCCAAGCTGGTTAATACCAAGTACCAGCTAGTGGCAGCTGACTTGAGAGACTTAGCTACACTGGACAAGCTTATGTTAGATACATCGATTCCCACCCTCTTTTTGTGTGAATGCGTACTGTCTTACTTAGATGTAGCGCCACATCAGCAGTTCTTAAAGTGGACAGCCATATTTGTGCAAAGAGAGTTAATTTCCTATGAGCCAATCAATACTCAGGATGCATTTGGAAAAGTAATGATAGCTCATTACAACACAATAGGAAGTGCTTTAAAGTCTGTTGTGGATAGAGCTGAGGCTCGGGAGGATGAAGTGCGCCAGTGTGGATGGCAACACTGTACTGTAATACCAGCCAACGTAGTCTTCAATCACATCGTGACTAATTCTGAACTCAGGCGATTGGCACAACTGGAACCATTTGATGAGTTTGAAGAGTTTGCTCTAGTCAGTTCTCACTATGTCATTACCATTGCCTCTAGTTTTGACAGCGTTGATATACTTCCAAAACGTCCAGGACCATCAAGGCAAAATTTTGGATGCTGGAGGCAAGTTGGAAAACTTCCAGAACAATGCCACCGATTTGGACATTCCATTGCAACTAATGGATCCCAAGTAGCAATCTTTGGTGGGTTTGGACCAATGGTGAGGTCAGGTCATGCCCGCCGACCTGAAGTAGTTTTACTGGATCTAGCCAATTTGTCAAGTAGAGATGTGTTGTCCACTAAGGCTAGAATGTATTCCACCACCTCACAGCTCCAAGACGGGCGCACAGTTTTAATAGGAGGTCGCACGTCACCCAATTTCCCCCTCTTAAATCCACTCATGTTCCATAACAATGAGCTGAGTTGTCTTAATGCCGAACAAGAGCCACCTTCACGTTGGCGTCACTCATCTGCAACTATTTGGACCAACGAGGGAGAACGAATAGCCACATTTGGGGGATTGCCTGATATGGATCCATGCTTATGGCTCTTGGACCCATCCACCAGCAGATGGACCTGCCTAACAGTTTCAGGCCCTTCTGGACGTCACTCTCATGCTGCTTGCTCAGACAGGAATTGCATGGTGGTGTGCGGTGGGATTGATGCATCTGGACGTATCTTGGGTGATGTGTGGTTCCTTGACACAAAGGAAATGAAATGGCAACGCTTGATGGATGTGCAGCCATGCTTTGGACACAGCTGCCATCTGATGGATGGACACTTGATCATTGTTGGTGGTGTAACAGATGATGGTAAATCCATAGGAGTATCTAAGATTGACCTTGGAGGCATTAGTGGTGCATGTAACTGCCCGCCTCCTACTTTTGACTCTCCTTTCATTCCACATGGGTTAGCATCTGCCTTTCTAGCACCCAACAAACTCCTCTTGGTTGGTGGTGGCGGAAACTGTTTCTCATTTGGAACTCATTTGAATTCCCACCTTGTTGAATTTTGCATTGACTCTTGAAAATAAAGGCTTGTTTTGTATACATGTTCCCCTTTATTTTACAAACCATACCCATGTCATAATACAAGTTGTTCCCACAACACACAGTAAATGTCATGTGTGATAATAACATTGGTTTAAAGTACATATTATGTAATTGCAACTGTTCGCTGCATGTTTGAGGCAGTCCATTTATTAGATAATACCAGAGAAATAGGAATGCAGCAAGAAAAAGACATCATACGTTGAAGGTTACAATGAATAATAATTACACGTATGGTACTTATTACATAGTTATGACCGTAACTTTCCAACAGCAGGTGTTTATGGGCAATCTAGTCCAAGATTACAGCAAACATTGGGATTTCCATGGTAACTTCGCGTTATAACTAATGACGAAGGAGGTTGCAATGTTCTTGTGGTGCCACACTTCCACTGCAACCCTGGACCAGATGGGACCACAGTAATGTTGGGAATTGTATAAAGCTTAAAATGAGGAAGATTTCATAAAATTTGCATGCACGTTACATTCCAAATATTAGCCGAAGTCCAGAATCGTTCACGTACTGCACAAACCTTGAAATTGATAAATCAGTTCATTGATTTGTCATTAAGCCAAAATTGAGTGTGTCAGTCCGGAAGTAGTCCCATGAGAGGGGAAGAGTTCAAATGTCCCGAGAGAAATAGAAGGTAAGACTAGGATATGTAAGAATTAATTTATGGGATGCCGTAGCATATAATCCCAAGCAGCTACATGGAAACTGTTGGGAATGATACAGTATTAAATGCCAACACTTCCATGATAGGAGAATTACATCGAATAAAAATCCAATATTGGTATTACGTACTGCAGGGCAACAGATCAGGGAAGTAATAGTATCATACAGAAGATTCATCATGCCATTTCTCGAACATTTTTCCCATCAGACGAAGCATAAGATTTCCTTCCCTTTCCAATCCCTAACAGCTTCCCAGAACCAGGACACCCTGATTCTGAGAGGTTATACAGGCACGCAGCTTTGTTGAACAGTCCATAATATAGCTGCCTTCTTATTAGTATGGTAATAGCAGGCCCCGATACATGTGCTTCCCTGATTGACATAATGTGGAAGTACGGGTTCTCTCACCTAACTTATAATAATCACATGAAAAGTAGCCTACTGTCAACAATTAAATTTAAAAAAAGGCTGGAACATCTTCCCACAACCAACTAGTCACAGGCATGGTAAACACCCAAATTATTGAATGGGACAATGGAACTTGGGTTAATCTCTTTGACAATAAAGACACACTGTATTTCAAATTGCATTGACATGGCAAGGACATAAATCTCAGCATCACCAAAGTTGTTCCACTTGCACCATTAATAGTAGACTATCATTAATGACATAGTTTTGGAAATCACTTGGTGCTCTTCATTAGATATGCTCAGGATGGAATACTTCCTTGTTCCAACTAACTTGTACTGATGGCTCAAGGTCACCTAGCATCAATAATAAGCTCCTTCTTACATGTTGTTTTAGGCAAGACCAAACACGCATAAGTTCAAATATACTATCTGCTTATAAGTATATGACCATGACCAGATACTGCACTGGATTAGAAAAAAACTGAAAAAACACAAGCCTGAAAAAATCAACTTAGTAGTTAACATGTAGAGAGAAACACATGTTAGTACCTTCAAATAACTGCTTTAAAACTGAAAAATACCAACAGTAGTTATAAGGATAAAGCATATCACCGGTAAATAAAGGATGTCACATGTGCACTTCACAATGTGCCCTGTGTGTCTTTTTCAATATGATGGAGATAATTACAACCTAACCTTGGCATAATTCAGCCTGAATAAGGGTAAGTGGTAAGACATTGCAGTCATCCAAGTTTGATTTATTGTCACAAAGGTTCAAAACAAAGTTGTCTTTTCCATTGCCTGACACAAAAGTGTAAAGGATGGCCGCTGACCCCAGCTAACAGGAAAACAGATATAACAAGTGGAATGTAGAACCAGCATGCAAACTGCAGCTGTTCCATGTGCCAAGGTTTGTTTTCCATCATATCTAGAACACATTATGAGGTACAGCAACAATGCAAAGCACAGGACAAAATCACAACAGCTGTTTGCTCTACCTTACCAATCTGACAGAAAGGATCAGAGAACTCAATATGATTTTGATAAGAGAGGCCTTTGCCACAAGATATGATCATGGCACTCAAACAAATATGAGAGACATGCCTGAAATGTTTACCAAAACTGATAACAACAATGTTACTGTAACTTGCCCTGCGTAGCACCAGAATTCCAGATCACGTAAATGTTAGAGAGGTGATGCAGTGGACACAACAAGTCGTTGCATAGCCAGCAATGCCCTCTCGATCTGGCGGTGCAGATGCTGAACTGAGGTTACGGAGCTATCCCTCCAGGCTGACACAAATATGGCCATCTTCCCTTCCTCAATAGTGTAGAACACACCGTAGCCATGGCGGCACATGGGAGCGCAACCGCCACCCATGGGTGTGTACCCATTGAGGCTGGTTGAGAGAAGGAAGTTACCTCCGCCACCACTGGCAATCCAGGTTGGATCTCGGAAGAGCTCAGGCACTTGCTTTCCCTCTGCAGAAGCCAGAAGCAGGAGTCCTAACAGATGCCTGTCACATCCTGTGGCATTCTTGGCCTCTTCCATCAGCTTTTGGTGCTTGTTCAATGCTGCAACTAAAAGGTGCCGTCGAGTGGTCTTGTCCACCTGAGGGTCATCCATAGCTCTAGCCCACTGGATGACTTCTGGGGTGCAGCTGCGGACAGTCTCTGTACGTCCACAGTAAAACTGTCTGGTAGTTGACGACTCGTATGTTGGAGCAGGGCGACGATGCAAACGAAGGTAAGCCAATTGAAGTGCTGCTTGTACGTAGGCATCAGGATGCATTCTTATGCGCCGCAGGAAGCCCTTGCCATAGTGCAGGAAATGACGACGCTGGCACACCAGATTGTCACACTGGAAAGATTTAAAAATTCACCAATAATAATCAAAGATACAAATACTAAGCTGATGAAACACACAGTGTAAGAGATCAAATACTGAGATAATTCTCAGACTTCCCTCCCCAAAATCCCAGCAGGACATAAGGTCACTTACCAGCCTCCTTGCCTGTACATAAGTGGCTTGTATGGCTTGGGTGAGAATCCCATCAAATTGAAACTGTAGATGCTTAGGTTCAGGCAGCCTCCGAGCAACCTGCTCTGAGCAAGGTTCCCAATCTGTTCCCACTTCCAGTGCCCCAAGCATTGCGAAAAGACTGAGTGCCACTAGTGCCATGGCATCAAAGGGCGAGTGCTCCACAAGCACACCTACTCGACCATTCCTGAATGATTGTAAAGCTATGCTCTTGTCTAACCAACGATCTTTGAGGTTGCCTCCCAGCATCATAGCCGTGGCCTGACTTTCTGTCCTTGGGCTTGCTTCATCCATAACCACAGACATCATGGCCGTCTCTATCTCCTCCAAACTGGCAGCATTTCCAGCCCCAATGTTTATAAGCCACTTGCGGTGTTGGCTCCACACATCTCGTCTTGCACAAGTCAGTGCCCCAAGGCCTGGGCCAGGAGGCATGGACTCACATTTGCGCCATATCTGACTTAGGCGAAGTTCCCACTCAGCAGCACCAAAGGGACGGCCAGTTTTGTCAAATGGAACCAGCGTAAATATGTGGCCATGAGTCAGCACAACAACATGATTTGGTACAGGACCAAGCTTCTCGTCATCGCTCCGAGGATGCCAGGTACAGCGCCAGGAATCCATGTCTGGACCCGGAACCCTGGTGGTGTTGAACAGGCGCCTGAACTGTTCCATACAGAATCTGCTCCCGTCACGACCTCGATCAGCTCGCAATTTCTCATCGCGTATCAGCAAGTAGAACTGAAGCACAAATTCCATGGTAACAGCCAGGTACTTGACTCCCTTGTCTGGACCCAGAGGCCATACTGTTTCTGGCACTGGCATTATACCAGCACAGCTCGTGTATGGTAATAATGGGCTGCGGTTCCGCAGGTACGCTTGCTCTGCCCACCAGTCTTGTAGCCAGTTGCGATGCTCGTTGCCTCGACGACGAAGCGCAGCTTGCAGCTGGCGACCAGGTCCAGACTTGAACACGGCGGCCAGGTGGCGGACACGTTCAAGAGTATCCTCATCAACATGTGGAGCTACGGAGTCTACATATCTTGCCAGAGTTCCAGCCAGTGACGGAACTGGGAGATTAGGGAGAGCCTCATCGCCAGCAAACGTAGGTTCCTCATCATCGCCTCTGACAAACAAGCCTAATCGTTGGCCACGAGGGTCATCAGGCAATCGCTGTGATGTACCATCCATCCTAAAATCAAAAAAGGGTAATAATTATTAGGCACATTATTATTATTATTATTATTATTATTATTATTATTATTATTATTATTATTATTATTATTATTATTATTAAAATAATTCTTGGGTAGTGCTTGACCCTATATAGGGTATGCGGCAAGGACCTTTATTGTAACTTGTAGTACATTGACCATATTTTTGAAATGCCCGGGCCCACAGGCAGGATGACAGGAGGGGATGTGCAAGGTGCAGTGCAATGTCTTAAACATGGCCATTTTTAGTGAACTCCCCCGGGTGGTTTAGTCTGTTGAAAATACCACCCGAGACGAAGCCAGAGGTGACCCTGCTCTCTGCATGAGATGAAGGGGGTGTCCCCGGGCTGGGATCGAACCCAGGACCTTAATATCCGTGGGAGCATACGTTACCGCAGCACCACTCCGCCTCCCTAATAATTAAGCACATGACTTGCAGGCTACCTGATTCAGGCTCACACATTGCATCACATCAGTGACAATGCCATTCTGCACCAAACAATATTGAAACATGTACAGGGAGGCGGAGTGGTGCTGCGGTAACGCACGCGCCCACGGATAAGGTCCCGGGTTCGATCCCAGCCCAGGGACACCCCCTTCATCTCGTGCAGAGTTCAGGATCATCTCTGGCTTTGTCTCGGGTGGTATTTCCGTTAAGACAAACCACACGGTGGAGTTCACAAAATGACCACAGCTACAACATTGCACTGCACCTTGCACATCCCCTCCTGTCATCCTGCCCGTGGGCCCGGGCGTATCACAATGTACTGTACAACTAATTAACAAATAAAGGTCTGTGCTGATACCGCTAAGGTGAGCACTATACCCTACAATTATTATTATTATTATTATTATTATTATTATTATTATTGTTATTATTATTATTATTATTATTATTATTATTGTTATTATTATTATTATTATTATTATTATTATTATTATTATTGAAGCATGCACAGTACCATGATGAAATTATCTCCTGGCTCACTGTTTCAAATCCTGCTTCGTATAGCTATTTACTGCCCTCCAGGGTAACTATAACTCCCGGAATTTAGTTAACATGAGTGTAATCCTACCTCATACAAGTTTGTACAAAAATGTCAAGTCAGATCGTGCATGAAAAATAAAGTGGCGTTCAGACGAGGCAACTTGGTTGCAGCAACGTGGCTGCAACCTGAAATACACGGAGAGAATAGGAAGTTGCAGCAACCCAAAAAATGCTGCAACTTTTCTGCAACCGGGGGCTGCAACCAGGTTCCTATTCTCTCCGTGTATTTCAGGTTGCATGCAACCAAGTTGCCTCGTCTGAACGCCACTTAACCGGATCAGCCCAGAAGACAAACTGTGGCAAATGTGACTTACAATAACATGAAACTGTAATCTCTGATTTTAAAATTTTAGCTGTCATCATCATCATCATTATTATTATTATTATTATTATTATTATTATTATTATTTTATTACCCCATTTTTAGGGACACAGCCCTCTATAACGGGGAACACAACTCTGGGCTACATAGTATAGCCTATACATCTGACACTTAAATAC
>KZ539192.1:0-26629 GCA_000934665.2 Catajapyx aquilonaris | reverse complement strand
CCCCCCCCCCGGGAACTAATATGAACTAATAGAAACAAAAAAAGTTCAAAAATCCAACAGAAACTTTTCCCCGGCATATCTGGGTTAATGGACCGCTGTTTCTGAACTGCATCCCATATGAAAAATTGCTTTAATTAGACAACTTTTCCATCTTACCAAATATCTCCCAGTTAAAAGGTGTCAGCGTCAGGCATTTTCTAAGTTCCAATTGGAATGGACTTGTAAATTGAATGTGGTGGCTAGTAATCACTAGGTGTATTAATGCTTAACATGTCCATTTCAGATGTAGTTCGTGCTTACAAGAGCCTTCAGAAGGAGAAGGAAGCACTTGAATCAGGGCTCAAGGCTTCAGCACTATTATCTCCGAGGCCTGTCGATGAGCCTCCCACCCAGGCCGGACGGGATTTGAAAAGAATGAGCCATGGAGCTGAGGTTTCTGCAGAAAAAGTTGACTGCAGTGACGATGTCAAGTCTCAAATGGCAAATGTCACATCAGCACTGGCCACTATCACCTCAGCAAAATCAAGGATGGAAGCTGTTTTTCAAGCAGATCGAAAGAAATTGCTGCAGGAAAAGGAAGAAGTAAGGAGAACTGTATGTCACAGGTTAAAAAGAGGAGCTGGACCCATGTACCTGAATATCCTGGATCCCATTCCTAACCTTATTCTTGACCCTTCCCCTCACTTGGCCATTACGGAAGCAACATGACTCAGGAGTGTGCAAAATTTCATTGATGCAGATTTGAGTCAACATTTTCTCCCACATGTGCTATACAAAATCAGGAATGAGAGTAAGATGGAAAGTCATTAATGCCTGTTCTTTTGGAATAGCTGGAAAGATCAATGAGTTCCCTTCAGCATCAGTTGAAGTCCTTGGAGGCACAACCTAATCCCCGTGTAGAGGAGCTGAAATCTCGCTTGATAGTGGAGAAGCATGAACGAGAACAAGAGCAGCACAACTGTTCCCTCATGCTTAGGGAATTGCAGTCTTTGGTAGCTGAGGAGCGACGCGTCAAGGACAGCCTGGAGATGAACCTGAAGGAAGCAATGCGTGAACTTGAGCGCCACAGACGCCTCCTGGCACAGCGTGACTCTCAGGTAATGTTGTTGGCCAAGTCAGGCCATGAGGTACTGTAACTGCAGGGGACGAGGTACTTGTGCTTTCCTGCTGCGGTGGGAAGATGATTCTAGTTGTGATGATGCACCTTTGACCAATAAATCCTTGTACAGTATGCTGTTAGATATACGCACAAGTTGTCCTTTCCATTGCATGCATGGTTTTAGAATACTCAGGTTAGGTCACTCCCACCTACCTGCTGCCAGGACGTAAGAATAATAATAATGGATACCCCGTGATAGGCCCCTTGGGCCTCTTAGGGGATCATCTTTTGAATAACCGACTTTAACGGGATCTGGCAAGGTAATTTTTTTTCCCCAGCCATCAATATCGGGATCCTGACACTTAGACAACCACTGCACATTATGGGAGCTGTGTTGGAGTATAGTCGTTTGCCACCTTCCCCACAGAAAAGCTGTTGGGTGGGTGGACTCGTTTGTCTCAGGCACACACATCTCCATCATCGTCTACAATCTCGACATCAGCGGTTGCTCCCTTGACATTTCTCCCCCTTATATTTTGGACTTGGTTTAGCCCAAGGAATACGTTGATTGCCAGTTGAGCTATTAGTAAGAAACGCCCTGTATATATTATCAGGTGGCAGCTGTTTGGAGGAAGTATTTGAAATTGTGAATTCATTTTCTTGAAAGTGCTATAGTTTTCATGGCACACATGTGCAACATTCTTATTATTTAGTAAAAATGAAAAAAAATAATTCACATTCTACGTATACGTAGAATGTGAAAGATGAATTATGATGAAAGAAAAATTATGAATGGAAACAGGCCTTTTATGATGAAATATATACATCATAAAAGGCCTGTTTCCATTCATAATTTTTTAAGCACATAATATATGCCGGGGTCTAAATGTGACCTCCATAATTATGTTTTCTCTCAGTGACAGTGAGTCAAGAAACAGTATTAAATGTCCCTTGCAGTAGCCCAGTTGCATTGTAATGCACGCATTTCATTTTCTAGGACAAGCATGTTCGTGACTTGGAGAATGAGCTGGAGTCTCTTCGGGTGAAACTAAATCGTGCTGAGTCTCGGGCTAGACTGCCAAGGGAACTGGCAGAGGAACAAAGGCGTTTGGCAGAAGCAGAAGCAAGGGCTCGAATTTTGGCAGCACGCAATGAGGAGCGGGTGGCTGCCCTAGAGGCTCGGCTGGCAGAACTGAGCAACACTGTTGGAGAATACGATCGAGCTAGACAGCGTGACCAAGCAGCTATTTTGGATCTCAAAGACCAGTTGGCCCAAATTCAAGTGCACTCCCCCACTGAAGGAGGTATTGGGGATGATGCCATGGATGCAGCAACACTTATGGAAAAAATTGTCCAATTTAGGTAAGTTATGGCCAAGTTATAATGTTCTGAAGGACTTTTTTCTGAGGTATGGAATAGTCTAACTTAGGGCTATTAAACTGGCGGATCGCGGTCCAGATCCGGACTGCGACACAATTTTGTCCGGACCGTGACAATATGCAGGACAGTTTGAAATAGCATGATAAATTACTAATTCCTGATTTTTTTGGAAACAGTGCTACCAATTTTTATCAAATACACACCAATTCAAATGTCCCACATTCACCTAAGCTCGTGTGACCTTGAACCCCCCCNCCCCCCAAATACGCCTGCGGAGGGCTCCGGACCTTCAATGGCCCAGGAAGGGTAAATACTGGACCTTGTCATAAACTAGTTGAATACCCCTGGTCTAACTAATGAATACCACTATCATTCTAAATTAGACAATTTTCTTTGCTCTCAATTTTTTGGGAGAGGAGAGATGTGGGAATTTTGTCGCAGGAGAGTCAGAGCCAAAGAGAGTGATCCAAGTCGAAGGCAAAGGGGAGTTGAAAACCACAATGGTAGAAGGAAATACATGTAGCCCTATTATGATATCATATCAGTGTTGATCCTGCTGTTATCAATATTGTTCTGGCTGCTGCTGAGGCCCAGTAGCACAACAGGTCAGGCACAGAACAGAATCAGTGAGAATGCCAGGCAACATGGCAATAAGTGAGACTCATCAAATGTTCTGAGTAGTTCATCTGAGCACTGGTTGCTGTTTTCTATTGTGATTCCGGGCTCTTTCATCAAGCTGTGCCACCTGCTGAACTGATGAAGCTTGAAGAGAGAGCTAATGTCATAGACTTTCACTTATTCCCAACTCATTATTCTCCTATTATCTGGTGTTTTCTTTAAAATCCGGAACATTTCCTGTGAAGTGATGTATCGTACATATTTATTTTCAGGTCAATTTTACTTGAGCACAACAAAGACAGTGCCGAGCTCTTTCTGGCAGAACATGGCCTTGCTGAATCACATGCCACTTGCAACCAGAGCTACCAACGACTCAAGGAGGAATTTGAGCTGTACAAATCCAAACTGTCTCAAGAGACTGGTGCTGGTGCCTCGGACTCCAACCAGGTGGCTGTCCTCAAGTTAGAATTAGCCTCTGCCAAGGAACGTATCCAGATGCTCCATACACAGCTGGAGGACTTGAGGACAGACCATCGCAAGAAAGTGGACATGATGCAGTGCAATATTACTATGCAGAAGGAAGTGCATTTAGAGCAGCTTGCCACCCTGGATGCAGATCATGCAAGACGTGTGTCAGAGCTGGAATCACAGCTCAAGCGCCAACGTGAACGTTCACTTGCTTTATTGTCAGAACGTGATGAAGAGATCCGCTCATTACGCCAAGGTTGCCAAACACAAGATGATGACACCCTTGTACAACTTCATTCAAAAACCAGTGAAGTGCACCTCTTACTGCACTCCCAAGAACTAGCACGAAAAGATGCAGATATACGTCAACTAAAGTCAGTACGTCGTCAACTTGAATCGGAATTGCGCCAAGCTGTGGCTGAATCTGGCTCCAAGGAAGAGATTTGGCACCTCCAGAAGTTAAGTTTAGAGCGTGAAATTGAAAGGCTTAAGAGGAATAGCTCAAGGGACAAGGGGGCTAACTTGGAATACCTTAAGAATGTGGTAAAGAACTACATGCTCAGCTCAGATCAAGCTTCGCGACAGCATATGTTGAATGCTATAGCAACAGTGCTGCAATTTAGCAATGAAGAGATGGAACAGGTTAAGAATGCCAGTGCTGGATGGTGGTGGCAGAGTGGTGGTGCAAGGAGAAACTCTACCTCACACTAATACATACCCTTCCTTTCCATCTCATGTGGGTGCATTTCTGTAACTGGGAGGTTATGGGAGGTGGCATTTCAGTGCTTGCTTTTTCCACTACTGTTTCTGATTGTTTGCATGATAGTTTAGTTTGTACATGTTCAAAGGCTAGGGGTGCTACATATGTGCCCGAGATGTTAATCAATCTGCAGGAATTGAGCAGTGACAGTTGATATGCATTTTTTGTTGAGCCAAACAAACAGTAACAAAAGAAATACTACCATCATGTGCAAGAAAGGTCAGAATTACACTGAATGGCCTGCTTCAAAGATGTTCTGACTGATTCAGACTGAAGTGGGACTTTCTCACAGAGGGTGTTCAGTGCCTAACAAGGTGCGTTGATCATCAAAACTGTCAGCTGCTGTGGCATGACACTTGATTAACTGATTAGTGTGCATATCCATCATTCTGTTTTAACCCTGTAATGCCCCTTGGGTCATATCTGGCACACCATTTAGAGCAATTTGGCACTTACAGGAAATATAAAAAAGGCAAAAATTGCACTAAGGTAAGGTGTGTGCCAAATATGACCCAGTGGGCATTACAGGGTTAAATCGGTTCTGGAGAACCTGTGCACTTATATTAGGTGATACCTTGCAAATCTATAACAATTTTCCTCCATGAAAATCATTGGTTTCCATCTACATTACTTGTCCTTTCTTTTTATTTTGTGGATGACTAAATATCTGGAGCATTTGTGATGAAATTAGGTGCATTAATGAGATTGAAATTAACAGCCTTGTATTTGGGCTAGGTTGTATGATTATGTATTAATTTTGAGTTTTTCTTTTTTTTAAGATAATAATAATAATAATCCTGGGTAAGTGCTTTAACCCCCAGTGGGGGTATATCACACGGAACCTTTATTGAACCATAATGTACATTGAGCCAATTGTTTGAAGCGCCCGGGCCCACGGGCAGGATGACAGGAGGGGATGTGCAAGGTGCAGTGCATCTGACGCTGTGGCCATTTTTAGTGAACTCCCCCGGGTGGTTTAGTCTGTGGAAATACCACCTCTGACCCTGAACTCTGCACGAGATGAAGGGGGTGTCCCCGGGTTGGGATCCGTGGGCGCATACGTTACCGCAGCACCACTCCACCTCCCCTTTTTTAAAGATAATGATCTTGTACACTAGTATTTTACCGAGTGCTATATTAGACGTGTATTTATTTTAGCCTCATGTTGGTGCTACTGTTTATCTTACATTTCAGTCAGTATCATAATCTTGACAAATTTTTTATTGATCTCTAATTGAACATTAATTCAGTGCAGTTGGTAGCTTTTTGATGTTTGCATTTCTGAACATTCCACATTTATAGTAACATTGTGATATTCCAAGTCTTCAGTCATGAAACCTGATGTAAATAGAAAAATTCAGATTCCAGTTGTAAGTTTGTGAACATTCTTGTTTGTTCCAGATGGTATAATAATATATTTTTATCACATTGTATGATCCACAGTAAATATAGTGTGCATTTGATAATGTTTCATTGTTTACTGGAATCCAACAACTGGGCTCTGCTTCAAAATTATTTCGACAACTTTTGGGAACATTGCAAAGAATTTGAATTTTTGGCCCATCTGCTGAGAATCGAGCAGCATATGGCAACCAGTCAGCAGGTCCTCCTTTTGCTTCTCATCTTGGCAACTGTCAAGCAGCTTCTGGAAAGGAACACCAAACAAGTAATGAAAATATGAAATCAACCAGGCATCACCATTACCATGCATAATCACTTGATACTTAGGACATCAAAAAACCGGATAACTTGGTCATGTTGGTAGGATTTCAGCGTTGTAGCTTGGGTAACCCTGATCCCATTTTTATTCTGAGGCATGTTCAGAATTTGTGTGGCAGCTCATGCTGTATTAGTGTACGGGATATGCCAGACGCAATGTGATGCAAACGAGTTGCCCATGATGATAGACAACTTTTTGCACTAAGCAGTTTATTTTGAAGCAGTTTCTTTGTAAAGATACTTTTAGAGGTTATCAAAATATAATGTTTCAAAAGTAAGTACTCTTGGACTGTAAAATCTTAACCTTTTTGTCCCGGAATTTTCGACAAAATAGATCCTAGGCTGAGGTTCTAGGATTTCTTTGCACCTGAATTGCTCAAAAGTGCACATTTGGACGCCTTGACTAATCCCATGACTGGTTCTCGCTCGAGGGGTCGCTCGAGGATGCGGCCCTTCTGAACTACCATGTCACTGCCACCAGTAAGCACAATCGGGTCCAAACTTGACATGAACAAGCCCCACATCTGTCGGGATCTCCCTTCTTGCGCAGAAACCACAACCCCGTTTCCTTGCGGAAGGGGAACAGGGTTCCCACTAATTAAAATCCAACCCTCGTAGATCTGGTACAAATCTGGATAATTTAGGCCCAATAAGTGGTCTTGGCCTTTTAACTTTAGGAACAAGAAGAGGTGTCAGGCTCAGAGGGTGGCCCACAGGCTATGACCTATGAGGCACGTTACACTGCAGTTTTGTATCGCTTCCCCTTAAACAGCGTTAGTTCTGAGCACTTTCGGTAGGGAGTTACACGAGAGGCCTTGGAGAGCCTTAGCCCATCTCCCCCACCTCCTTCCAATTCCCACCCCCTCTGAAGTTGGGAGCGATTAGGAGCAGAGTTGCCTATTAAGTGGTTATGTAGTTTTTTTGTGATCCCAGTAGCTTCAAAGACACAGCTAGCAACTTATTTTAGAGCGCTCTTGAAGGGTCGTCGAGACACATGGCAGGCTTAACCAGCTTCTAATCCCTTGAAGCAATCGTACAAGGTAGTTTATTGTAAAGAGGTAGCGAACGTCGCTTTGAGTTTTGAAGGGGTTTAGCACAAGTTACACGACAGCGATGGACCGCTCTACACGAAGCAGCTCCCTGAAAAGCGATACAAAACTTCCGTATGTAACGTGCCTCTATGAGAGGATTTGGAAAGAGAGTGGTGGAGCAGATAACACAGGTTAATCCCTCATTTTCGTGAAGGAAATAAAAACCACTATTTAGGCTCCGATGAATGGGCTGCTGGAGAGTTTTGAAACCAGAATATAGGCTTCCCAGAACGAAAAGTTAAAGAACATCTCCCCAAAAATCTACAGGCTGGTACAGATCTTGGCTCAACTACTGCACATGAACACCATAACTGAACATGTTTCATTCCACGGTACCATAGTTTGTACGCTTATGCTATGCTGCTACTATTGTTATTATTACTAATATTAACAATAATAATGTTTCATTGCTGTACCTTGAGACGGTCCTGAATCCCAAGCTTGCTCAAAAAGTGCAGCTGTTCTGTAGGTCCGAAAGTGACACATTTGTCAGAGGCCACCTTTCGAAGGTATGAAAAATCTACATCAGCTGTCATGTCAATCATTCCTGGTTCGCAGAGTGGGTCCTCCAAGTTGTGCTGCCTGAATCCCTGAAAAATAGCTTGGATTTAATAAATTCACTGCAGACATTTGAACTGAGAGTTCATATGGGCATGCAATCCATGCTAAAATAATGGGGTCAAGTGAGGTGATGAGTTGCATGTCTTGTGTTAGGATGGGGGCATATAACAACATGCTGTCAATGACCATGTGAAATCCATAGTTACTCTGAATGTATCTGACTTGTTTCCATTGTGGCCATAGTCAACTATTAAGGCAAATCCTCCATCTTCTTCAATTCTTGTAGACAAGTCTTGCACAATTCTTCCACTTTCTGGACTCACTTCAATGCAGTTGCGAGACTCATGACTCTGTAAATGGGAAAATTTTACTGTGTTGGCCATGACAGCTTTTCATGCAGGAACATACATCTATGAAGACTTGTGCTGGAGTTGCAAACCTTGAAAGCACATATCTCAGATGGTGGGGACCATTGCCTTGGTCAATGTCAACAAGTACTTCACGCCACCCATCAGAAGTTCTCTGTTGAAGCATTTTAAAATGCACCATAAGTATGTACCTAGATATAATTATTTAAAAACAATATGCTCTAGAGTTTGAGGTGGCCAACATGGTGCCCCACTGATGCAGTAATAACTCAGTTATGTGACCATACCCAGTCCCAACTGAGAAACTGACTACAGAATATGAGCCAAAATTACCTGGAATTTGTGTATAGGAAGAGCATCAAAGAATTCATGAGCCAAAAAGATGGTAAAGTAATCCCGAGGAACTTCAGCTAGTCCAGAATACCAGCGCACAAAAAATGGGCTGGACGAGAGGAGCTCCTTTTGTTTCTCTTGCAAAACTGGGCTCACTTCTACAAGTTGGAATGGCACATGTGACAAGCCTAAGTTGTCAAACTTCTTAAATACCTGAAATAAACAAATTAGTAAGTAAACTGGACTTATAGAGGGGTTAAGTTTTACCAATTTCAATGTCCTCAATAATATTCAACAAGAAAGCTGTGAAGTCACACAGGCTTGAGGACCAAGTTGTATACTACTCCATGCGTCTGACGATTAGAAACATCGTACTAATGTGGAATTTCAGATTTCTTGCTTAGGACAGCTGTGTATTATACCCTCATTATATCAGCAGTGAGAGTTCCACGGCCAGGTCCTAATTCCACAACTTGCATTGGGCGTGGAGATCCCAATTTTAGCCACTCGTAGACACACCAAACGCCCAACAACTGCAATAAGTACAAATAAACCATGACACAACACTACTGCAGGCTATACATGTACCTTCCATCATGAGGTGACTGTAAGTGTGAATCTAGTGCAGTTGCAGTACAAGTTACGCATGGGATCAACACCTACCTCTCCAAACAGCTGAGAAATCTCCGGCGAAGTAGTGAAATCGCCGGACTGTCCTAGCACAGCCTCCCTGGTGGTGTAGTACCCTGCGACAGGATTCGTGAGAGCCTCCCGCATGTACTCTGCCACGGTTAGCGGACCAGTAGCCAGGATCTTCGCACGTAGTTGACGCAAGAGAGCCGTCTCCGGCGACCTACCCACCACTGTGCTCAGGCTTCGGGACATGCACGGCTGCAAGGAAAATGCACGCCAGCACAACAATACTTGCCTCGAGATCATATTTCCCACTTATTGTCATCGCCGCCATTTGCCTAACGAAAAGTCGCTGTGGTACGATATTCGATATTTCTTCAATGGATGCCAACCGTGTGGATTTTCAGTGTGGTTCATCATTTGCATAAGCAGAAATGTCGCGTACTGTACTGTACGCCCTATGTCCTGTTCTCACTCTGAATGGGAGGAAAGGAAGAAACAAGAAGTGCCGAGGCCGGGCGAGTTCGGTTCTTCTGAGTATTAAAAAAGGCGCGCTCAGGAATACCAACTTGACTCATGAGAGTACTTGGGCATCAGCAATCCTGAAAAGTGAAGTCATTGATGGAAGGTCACTACAGAGTACAGGAGGTTCAAGTTTCACTCGTAATAAAATAACACAGCCTTAAGGAACAAACCAATTTAATATAAGGCGTCTTTAACAAAAAATAAAGCTCAACACATCCAAACAACTACTGCAATTGCATGCCAAATTTCTCATCCTGTAAAAACACCTACGGAATCAACAGCAAATAATAAAATGGGCTCTTAAAAACTAAAAGCACAAAAAACTCCACCAAGTGTGGATCAACAATCCACTCATTTACATTATTTGAAAAAAAATAATAATGATTATAAATGCACTTTAGCTGCAATCAAAATCACAATCACTAAGGCACCTATTTTCTCCGTATAAAATAAATGTATGGCACCAAATCACCAACATACAGTATTCATGACAGGAGGCTGCCCTAGTATGGGCCACTTTTTTTGTTCGACATTATCTTAACAAAGCTACCAGCAAAAGCATGAGAAATGGACCAGAATGTACTCAAGCCACATATCAGCACATGTATATCCAACACTGTCATGAAAAGCTACGGGATTTATTTATAATTGTTATATTTTCATTATTCCTTCACCACAGCACATACTGGGTATATGAATAATATATTGTCAGTCAGTGAAAAAGGTTTCATTCTGCGGCATTTCTTCATTCACCAATATTATTTATCTTCTTTTATAATACTAAATATGAGTAAAAACTTATCTCTTTCACTACAAGTGCCATAGCACAAGTGTAAAATGCTACCTTCACCAACCTTTGGGTCATCACCATTTCACATTCAGAAAGGCACTGACTTAAGCACTTTTCAGTGATCATAGCTCTGCACATATCAATAGATACCGTATGTGGGGGTGACTTTGGAACAAATCAGTTTTTCGAATCTCGCGCCACTATTATTTTAGCTTGTTAATGAAACCAGCGCCAGGAGATGGCTGCGAATGTATTGTTGGCACTTCTTCCTATTACTTTCCCTAATAGCTCATAGTTGTGATGAGAGTAAAACATGTAACATATTTTGAAGACAAATTCATTGGCTAAGAAATGTTGTAATATCATGCAAGGGCGCTGCGGTAAAGTATGCGCCCACGGATGTTAAGGTCCCGGGTTCGATACCAGCCCGGGGACACCCCCTTCATCTCGTGCAGAGTTGGGTCATCTCTGGCTTCCTCTCGGGTGGAATTTCCATAGACTAATCCACCCGGGGGAGTTCACAAAATGACATTAGCAACGACATTGCACTGCACTTTGCACGTCCCCTGTTGTCATCCTGCCCGTGGGCCTGGGCGATTCGCTCAAGGTTCCAGCATTGTATTGCATTGTACTTCAAGTATAATAAAGGTCCGTGCTCCATACCTGATACGGTCTAGCACTACCCGGATTATTATTTAAAATTTTTTTAAATTAATATAACATGATGCAAGATTGGACTGGTTTTGTAGAAGCTACGAGGGTGTTAGATGAATTTCGTACTTTTGCGAGGTGACTTTGTGATAGCATAAACTTGTCACAAAGTCAGTCCACAGATATTATTTACTGTTTTGACCTGTGTCCCAGTCCTTTAGGGTACCCTATCACTTGAAATTATACACATCCAAATGAAAATCCAAAGAAATCAGCTGCCTAGAACTTTATGAAGTAAGGACTTGAATGAAAAGACCAAAAAAATGACAATGTTTTTCGTAATATTACATTATACAGGGTGTATCAGAGTCACGAGTCAAGCGCACGCAAGGGGGTGGGGAAAAATCGTAGGTGGCGACAACCGGTCGGTTTTATAAAACAATTAGAAATACGGCAGTAATCAATTTATTTATTACGGCCTATGGCGTGACGTCACATCCTGTCTGTATTCGAATTGACCCCCGCGGACTGGCAAATGCAAGGCAAATGCTTTCTGTTGAACCTGGTTGAACGGGTTTTTAGCCTTGCGGGTTGCACTGAAAAAGGCGCTCTCATGCTACACCGGCAGGGTACTGTGCACCATAGTGTACTACTGCACAGTGGTGTGTTCAGTACCCTGCCGGTGTAGCATGAGAGCGCCTTTTTCAGTGCAACCCTCAAGGCTAAAAACCCGTTCAACCAGGTTCAACAGAAAGCATTTGCCTTGCATTTGCCTGTCCGTGGGGGTCAATTTGAATACAGAAAGGATGTGACGTCACGCCGTAGACCGTAATAAATAAATTTATGACTGCCGTATTTCTAATTGTTTTATAAAACCGACCGGGGTTGTCGCCACCTACGATTTTTCCCCACCCCCTCGCACCCGCTTGACCGGTGACTCTGATACACCCTGTATAATTATGATCAATTTTATAAAATAATATATCATTGTAAAGACGAAAATTTGCCTAATATTAAAAGTTTGTGGGGTAACTTTCATTAATTTGTTATATTTTCTGTTTCTCATATATAATTTCAAGGAAACGACCACTATCACAAATGTAAATGTGAATATTTTTGTAGCCGATAAAGTTATCGATATGATCTGCACATGGATATGTAGAGGAAGGATCAGGGTACAAACCTTAATAAGACATTTGTTGGTAAAACATTAAACCGTTTCTGCTGGTACAAAAAACCTCACAAACTGTCACGCCCACTTACGGTACTTTAAGAAATACTGCTTGTCATATAGAAAATAGTTTTTTTTTTTTTTTTACATTCTAGAACGGGGAACTCTGCGTTGTTATTTGCGTTAAACAGCACTGAACAAGCTTAGGAGTGTTAGCTTCGTTATACATTGCCTTTAGGCACTTAACAGCATAGAATTACAATGATTATGTTAAATTGATGCCTTCTATTTCTTGTCCTCAGCTATTTGTAGGGTTTAATTTTTTCCCCTTGGAATCACATAATTACTTGCTATATGTCAAGTGTTACATGTTCCATCACAAATAGTAACAAAGTTGCAGCAATATAAAATGAAGGACTTTTTGTTCCACTTTTAACCCATCATAATCCCTCTCTTCTACTATGTCACCTCTCATATGCTTCACAAGTTTGTACAGTAACTGTCAATGGCAACTGCATCTTTAGGCAAGCATTTAATCACACTTGCCTAGTTTAGAATTGGAGACATAGGAACACATCACTATTCATTGCAAGTTAATGGTTGACATCTGTGTTTGGAACATTTTTAAAATCAGTAACTAATAGCAAAAATGTTATAGAACAAAACTATAAATATTCTACATGCTGGCATTATGAAATAAAGAAATAGGAGGCATCTATCTCACACAACCTCTTCAAAAGCATAATCATTATTGCCCAATGTTTAAGTTTCGTCCTATATCAACAAAGTGACAACAGGAATGCACACTGCTCATTGTCAGTGGTGTCACCATTTTGTTAATACAGAGAAACTTAACCAGTACAACTATAACACATGTTCTTTTCTTGGGTTGACAGAGAAGGTCAAGATATGTGCTAAGTCCAACTTAACACCTAGAGAAGATTAACTATTGTTGTTTAGTACTGTCACAAGGTGGTGTAACTAATCCACAGTTTCTTTTCAACTATGGCACAGAATTAACTCAGAATCTGTATTCAATTGTAAACAAGAGGTATGAGATAATGTCCATGCCCACCCTCTGTCAATGCATGGCTTCTACAGCCAGAGATTCAAATGTAAAATTACTGGGAGAGATGTCCAGTACCCTTTTCCATGTTAGGTTGTATTTGGTTTCATGCATTTTGGGAACTTCTTCCATATGAGGCAGGGGTATTAAAAGTTGTGCACTTTAACCTGGGAACAACTGATATGGTTATCCCTTTTCCTGAAATTTTCTAAGCCCTGCTGGAAATTTCCTCATCTTAGCACCGCTGTGAATACAGATTACAAGTTAATTATGAAAAATACAAAATTATACATAAATATCTCCACCTTTCCCTCAGAAAAGTAGGCCATAAGAATCCCTATCAACAGTGAAGACATGTCATCCATAATGTGAAATAAAACTGCTGTTTTCCCATCTCAACCAGAGTCAAGAAGACTTGAAAGCTGCAATGCACAATATGCATCTTGGGCAGTGTTACAGCATAGTATGATTTCTTTAATAATAAGTGCTAATAGAAGACTCCATTGGCAGTGACTGTTATTGTGCTGTACATTACAATCACACTTAGATAAGCCTGGAGCACTTGAGATAGTCTGCAACTGCCTCATAGACAAACTTGTACTGCGCTGCTGTCTGTACTAAACCAGGCCGCTGCCGCCTCATCCTAGCCAGTAGCCCTGGTACATCCAGCTGTTGACTGTGATCCACTGAGTGCAGCAATGCATCACACAGGAGGACTACGCCTGTTCTGCCCAACCCAGATTCACAGTGGACAAGTAGAGGACATTGTTGAGCAGATGCTGACAATACAGATGAAGCTGACTGGTGTCGACGCATTGAACCTGATTCTTCTTTCTGGACGAGGCGTCGCAGAGAGGCTAGCTCTTCTAGAAAAGTGAGGAAGTGGGAGGTGGATGGAGGAATGGCTCCCCCTTCACTCCCCATCTCCCCACCACCTCTTCCCCAGTGAGGATAATTCACATGCCATACAGTACGTCCCCCCTGGCTGGAGTGGTACACCTGCAGCTTCACCACAGAGCACACACCAGATTGGCGCATCCCACAGCACACCTGGAACTGTACGAATGAATGTTTCAGTGAAACAGATGGTCTCAAAATAATTCTCTGTAGATCCTATAATAAAACAAAATCAAACTGCTCTTATTAAGAACCTAATTTAATCAATGAGCTAACCTTTTAAATATCTCTTGCAGAGGCAATTAAATAGGAAGCTAAATTGAAAATAGTATACTGTTACCTCCCATTGCCACAGCCCCTTCTTTCACTAATTTTTCATAGGTAGAATGCTTCCCAAGACAAGAACTCTTACTCACTGCACCAAATCGCATGGCTGTGTTGTGTTCCTTAGGCCAATATCTGACAGGCTTGGTCCCTGCAGTCATTCCACTACCTTCCTCCAAAGGTGCCAGCATGGCCACTATCCTTGCTCCAGACTCCCACACAGCCCGCCAGAAGTCCACTGCTGTAGCTGATGATGGACTCTCAGCAGCTACATATCCAAGCAATCCCTCTCCAACCTTCGCCCAAACATATGATGCATTGATAAAACCATCTGGATTATCCCTTGTCGGTGGCAGCTTGACTCGGCTTGATTCGAGCACAGGAATGTCTCGAAAGCGACTTCGTGGGTCAACTACTGCTGGCTCCCCTTCTCCACCCCTGGGCAAGGCCTGGAACTCAGCCTGAGCAGATCCATCTCTCACACAACGTTCCATGACCTCATACTGCCGGGGCTGACCTGCAGATGTATCCATGTGACCTGACACTATATCTGGGCTAGAACCTCCAACCTGTGTTGGCTGTGACAGTTGCCTGGCAAGATCTGGAGTGCTGTTGCTCATGCTTACTGCCTTGTGGGCAGGTGTAATTATTGCACTTGATGTTGATGGGTAGGGTGGAGGTGGTTTGTACAGATGGAGTGACTGAATGTCTTGGACTATGGCCTGAACTGTTTCAGGAACTGGAACGTTACCTGGTGTACTAGGAGAAGACAGTTCAGGAGTACTGGAAAAAAAAGCAATGATCACCACAAAAAGTAGTATACAGTAGTGACAAACAAAAATTACAGCTAGATTTTTCCTACACTGTTCTGTATGGCCAATTTACTAAGCTACTTAAGCTTGTCGGTATGTTTAGGTGGAATCATTCTCCTATACTGGTACAGGTTTTTTAAAAAGAAACTCTTGCCAAACTTAATAAAGTGGTAAGTTACTCCAAAATAAGCAACTTTGAGAGAGAGGGGGGGGGCAAGTGTCTGGAAGTGTCCCAGTTTTATGCTATCAGATGTGCTGGAAAAAGGACCTGTATGAGCTAAACATTTGTGTCCACCTCTAGTGCAGTTGGCAGCTACATAGCCTCATACTGGAAGTGTATGGTTATGAGGTGTTTTTTAGGCATCTTTGATAATAATCTCTGACACAAAACGAAGGTACTTGACATCAGGTTATCTGTTTCCCCTAACAAAGTAGCTTCTTTCTGACTCCCCCTACCATCACAAGAAGTCTGGTACTGGAGCTCAAAATCAGCCGATATAAAACGAACATATAAATTTAATTTAATATTGTAGTGGTTCGAGTCATGTTGGCAAGACTGTGTATTGTTGTCAGGTGTGGTTAATGGTAACGGTTGCTATGGAGGCTAACCAAGGCATTGTGGGGGTTTGTGAGTGTTTGGAACGGGAGTCGTTGAGTGACTGTTATTGAGATCAGACGTTTATCGGTATACTTGTGTGGAGAATATACATCTTAAAGCTGTCCGGTGCCTATCATTCATCGTGGTGTTCCTGACGTGGGATCATGGGGCACTACAATATCTGGTAGGCTACCTAAGATTGGACCTATAAGAAGTCCAACCAAGAATCAAACTCAAAGAATTTCCTGCACAAAAACTGAATGTAGGCTATACAGGGTGAAGGGAAATTCGCGCCCAATCGCCAGGTAGACTGATAGTACTCGCAAAACTAATGTAGGGATGTGCAATAATTTGTTTTGAGTGCCGTAGTGTAGTTAATGAGTACAGCGCCTTGAAGTTTCGTGACGTCACATCTGCTCTGCCAGTTTCAAAGAATCAAAAGCCAGCTCGAGGACCTCCGAATAATCCGGCCTTGGTCCCCTAACGCCCAACACATCGTCCATGTGCAATAGGTGATCAAATCCCATCAGAGTATGAATCCGGGTGCAACACTTGTGCACTTTGTCATTTTTACCTCATATTATTACCACCTGGCCCTCTACACTTTAACCCTTTGACACATAAGGACATCACATGATGTCCTGCTGGTTTTTGAACTGGGAGCGCGAGAGTTTACACAAAAATGGCGCAGTTTGAGGCTCAAACTGCTCCTACCACCTCATGGAAGGGGGGTCAACTACCATGGCGTATGGTAATCAGTTTTTCCGCCTCCCAGCATGACCTAAACATACCCCCTCCTGCCTGAAAGTTTTTGTCAACATGCGGTGTCTGGACTCATAGGAATTTCTGAAAGTACAGTGTTTTAGTAGTTTTATGTAACCATACTAACAATTTGATAGTGACTTTAAAAATTTAAATAAATTTCATTACTTTTAAAGTTAATTGCACTTTTTAAAAAATTTCTGGCACACCCTGTAGATGAATTTTTTTCGGCATTTTACATTGAAAAGGACCACCACGAGTTAAAATGATAAATATTGGAGCATATTGTTTTTCATTAATATTACTCCTACTAGAATTTTTTTTCAAAAAGAGCCTAAAACAGCCCAAAAAACTCAGGTGTCAAATCGTTAAAGACGCCGTACACATTAACTACGCACCGGCACCCAAAACTAACTGTACATCCCTATATTAGTTTTGCAAGTACTATCAGTCTACCTGGCGATTGGGCGCAAGTTTTCTTTCACCCTGTATATGCTAGCAAAACTCACCTATAATGAAGGGATTGAAGAAGCATAGGATACGAGTCAAGCTGTTGGCCGAAGGTCACATTCTCGTAGTTGTGAATCTCCTGAAATATGGTAAATGATGAGTGAATTTCAGGTCTGGTACATTCCTGGCTCTCAAGCAATTTTGACAAAACTGGAGGTACGTAGACTAAATGAAGCAATGCGCATATTTTACACCAAAAAATCCCCCATTGCA
Organism: Catajapyx aquilonaris; assembly: GCA_000934665.2. Classification (NCBI taxonomy): domain Eukaryota; kingdom Metazoa; phylum Arthropoda; class Diplura; order Dicellurata; family Japygidae; genus Catajapyx; species Catajapyx aquilonaris. Next base: position 9,280 of record KZ539192.1, on the reverse strand, counting down.
CTCTACAACACTCATCTATGGGGCCTTAACCACTGACAGGCCTTAGACCAAACCCAGCTCCATTTTATAAAATATTTTTTGAGAATGCCCAAGAATACACCTGTGAGACTAGAAACAGGCCGCCGTCCCCTAGGGGTAGCAATAGTGAAACGACTTCTGAAATTTTTAGTAGATCTCGGTGGGATGGCAAATGACAGACTACCGAAACGTGCATTTAATTATACAAGGTGGATCCACTAACTCCGGCAAAAATCATAGGGTCGGTAGAGGCTCCATAGGCAAGTATTTTGAGCTTCGGTACCCATGTCTGGAAATGCCCCCGTATGGGGGTACGGCCCTTTCCACCTTTGGTCTGTTGCGCCTGGTGGGTAGTAACACCTTTGTCCGTCACGGTTTTTCTTTGCGTTTCCCTTGTGTCAGGACGCTACATTTTTGTTTTGATCACCAGACACCTGGTAATTGTGTCATTGATTTGTTTCATCGTTCATGAATGTCATCTCCATGTAACAGCGTTGGCTGACCTTGATCTAATAAAATCCTCCGTTTGGCACTTGACACTCGCAATTGTTGTCACCTTCGTCTCCTCCACACGTGACACACCTGATGAATGCAAGCTTCGAGTGCGGTGGGTTGCCTACCCACCAGGTGCAACAGACCAAAGGTGGAAACGGCCGTACTCTCGTATGGGGGCATTTCTGAACGTGGGTACCGAAGCTCAAAATACTTGCCTATGGGGCCTCTACCGACCCCGTGATTTTTGCCAGAGTTAGCGGATCCACCCTGTATACAGACCACAATGGGTTCTAGAACAGGCAATAATTGGTTTGTACAGGTCAATGAAATTTTTAAAATAGCAGGCATATCATGGGAAAACTGGGCCCATTCACAACAAGATAGGAGAGTATGTAACGATCATCATCACCACCACCACCATCACGACATTTCCTTATAAGGGGTAGTCAGCGATGACGGGAGCCACAAGCTAACCCAAAATATGAACTAAATTAAAACTTGTAAAAATAAATCTATGAACAACCCATCCCACCCCCCACCCCTGCCCATCTCAGACGACAAACTCTCAATATATTACACTATGCAACGCGGTACTTTGAGAAATCAAGTGTCCCCCACCCCCCTGGAAGAGGAATCAGCAACTGTTAAATTCCTCCAAGTGACCAGAATATTCTCCTCCAAACGATCAGAACACTCGCACGCCAGCGAGAAGAACCAGCATAAGGAAATCCACTCCCGAACTCCAAGTGCTGTGCAGGACAGAGAGAGAGGCAGATACCCTTGCAAGCATGACTACCAGTGTCTACCTATGCATTACTGCGCAAGAGATATTTGCCAACTTTGTAGTTCTGCACAGCACCCAGAGCCCAAGTATGAACTTCCAGACGCCAACTCCTCCCACCAACACTCTAGCCATTCGGAAGAATTCAATGGACACTGCCATTCCTCACAAACCCGTGAATATTCTACCCATTAATTAACCTACGCCATTTACACCTAGGCGAAATTTTTGTTTGTTTGTTCAAGGTCACACAATCTTAGGTGAATGTAATAACTGACAAAGTACAGTGGAATCCTCCTATAATGTAAGCACATCAGATATAAGAAAGTAGAAAGATCGGTCCCTTCATATTTTTAGCAGTGCCAATGTCCAAGCACAGTTGAATCCGGATATAACAGACTTGTCTGCTCGTATCTGACTGCACAAATCCTTATTCAGAACAGCACATTTGGCTTTTAGAACTGCACGAATTGTGTAGAACTGCATGCTACAGTAAGCCCTGAGAAGTAGTTCTTACCTAATCAGTGCGACTTTTGTCCTGTTTCGAGTCACTTAATTTTTGGATTTCCCCCCGTGCCNCCCCCCCCCCCAGGGGGGCACGCCCCACAGTTTGAGAACCGCTGACCTAACCTCATGGAAATAAAATTATTGCTATTATTATTAGTAAATCCCTGATTATTAGGCAAATGCCTATTATTTGAAGGGGTCGGTGCAATACTGCCCTAACCCTCCCAAACCTGATTTTGAGAAAACTGAAGTTGAAAGTTTGAGATGACCCATAAATCACATTTTCCATAGGACAATTTTCATATCTCCCCCAATATACTCGTACAAGGCACTAATAAGGGATATTTATGTGCTATTATGATGATGATGATGCACCACCTGCTCTAAGAATGAACAAAATAAGGTGGCCATGTGTGAAAAAAAGGGTTAGGGCAGTAGTGCACCGACCCCTTCATTTAGGTCCTTTACAGTTGGGATGGTTTTGTGAAGAGATCTTATCTATTTCATAAGCACAGGATGTGTAAAATATAAGTTTTATAGTGCCTAAAATAGCCTATGTCATGGTTTTGGGAACTATTTTGCCTATTCTGGCGTATGCCTTTTCATGACTATCTGGCCTTTTTTCAAATAGTTTTTGAACTTCTGACGCAATTGCGGGACTTTTTTTTTGACTATTCATGACCTATTCCTTCAGAGGCATATTTGTTTTTTTGTGCAGTATTTTTTGTGCTCCTGAAAGGACCAACACCGGTCAGAAGTAATTAGTTACACTAATGAAAATCTATAAAAATATTTGGTAACATAGTGTGCAAGTGGAAACTAGCTATTAGCGGTAGAGTCCAGAGCAAGTGATACTTGCTTGCACTTTGTATTTTGCCCAAGTTTTGTGATTTTCTGTCAGTTTATCGTTGTTATTTGGTTTTTGCTCTGGTTTGTGATTATTTCCTTTTTAATTAAGGCGAACAGCACTTAAAAACCTTTTATCGGTCAATTGATTGATGTACACATGCATTGATCTCCTGATGTGTGACTTATATTTATACTTTAGGCCTACAAAATTTTTGTTTTGCTTTTTCATTTTCTGTAACATTATCCTCCATATGCTCACAAAAGTAAAATTTTTGTGCCTATTTCAGGGAATTTTCATGCCTAAAGATCTGGGATTTAATTATTAACAACACCCCACCTTAATACATTAAATGTATTAAGGTGGGGTGTTGTTAATAATTAAATGTGAACTGTGAAGATGAGGACAAATTTTGTCCTCATCTTCACAGTTCACATTTTCTAACCTGTTCAAAAAACAACTCTTGCCACATACATGAACTACCCCATAGGCTAGTCCGTTTCATTACATGGCCCCAATTTGCATATAAAAACCGCAAGTATATCAACAGACCTCTTCACGAACTTTGGGTGAAACTTCTGGCTGGCTACTGTACAAAACTCCGTAACTGGCTGACCTCACCGCATGCGGCTGACCAGGTACAGGACCAGGGGCAGAACTGGTGTTAGATGATACGGCAGCAGTAGTATTTGGCGTATATATCACATTGGGAAGAAGATGGGAAGCACCAGCACCATATTTGTGTCTCACAGCAGTCTCATAGTCAGGAGCAGGTCTGTACCCAGGAAGCATTGACCGGAGGCGCTCTATATCAAGGTGGCCAGGAGGGGCCACAGACTGGGGAGTGATCACTTGGGGATGGTCAGTCGGTGTAAGAGGAGCAGAGGTCAGGCTATAGGAGCTACCAGTCAGCTGTAAGGAGGAAGGGTGTGAGGAGGGGGTGAGAATATCTGCTTGCCCCTGAGATGGTTGGCGATCCTGGAACATAATTACAAGGGAATGTTACTTAATTACAAACAATTAGGATATGTCTACATGTTATGCACGCTTAACTGCTTACTAGTCCTGTCAACAATCAACTAGGTACTGACCATAAAACTTGAAAGAGAGTGTACACTATACAGACTGAAGCCAATAAAATTTCTGGGGAACCAAACCATCATCAAGTGGCAGTAACACCTGCACAGCTTTATCATTCTGGCACAGTGAAACCTGCCATATAAATAGGCCATCGCCATATACAATATATACCGTATTTACGCGCATATAAGACGCACCTTTTTTCAGATTTTTGTAGCTCAAAAAGTAGGGTGCGTCTTATACGCGTGTGCATCTTATACGGCAGGGCACAACGGGTGAAACCCGTGAGAAATCGTCCACACATGAGCACAATTCCGGTGTGACCTTGCCACCTATACCTTTCAGATGTGTAGCATAGTCCCATTTTCCACTTGCCCCCCCTTTTTACTGGATTCTAACGGATTCCACAACCACATGCATTGCACATGCATTGCACACGAGGTTGCTCCCGGCAGCTCGAGGCCAGTTCCCAAACTACGGCAATAAATCTGGGTGTGTCTTATATAAGTCAACAACCGATTTTCCACAATGTTTCGCCTCAAAACCGGGGTGCGTCTTATACGCGTGTGCGTCTTATATGCGCGTAAATACGGTAATAGGCCACAGCCGCTTCCTTCCTTCCCTATCCTTGGAGGTTGAAAGGCAATGCTGGGCCAACCTCATTAATATCAATTATAAAGTGAAACCTGCATATAGACAAGTAGCTCATTCCACACAAAAAATCAGTAACAGACATGTTTCTGCTACATTGGACGCATTTGGCGCAGTTGCGTAGTTAATGCGTGCTGCACCATTAAAGCGCAGAGTGCGAGTCGAGTGTCAGATGGTCGCATATGAAGTAAACTACGACAAAGTGCGTGGGTGTCACACCCGGATTCTTACTCTGACAGGATTTGTATCGCCTATTGCACATGGACGATGCATTAGGGGACCAAGGCCTGATTATTCGGAGGTCCTTGAGCTGACTTTTGCTTCTTTGAAACGGATTTCAAAACCAAACGGATTTGAGCGGATGTGACGTCACGAAACTTTAAAGCTGCCATACGCATTAACTACGCAACAGCGCCCAAACTAATTGCACATCCCTATATTAGTTCTGTGAGTACTATCAGTCTACCTGGCGATTGTCCACAAGAATTCCTTCACCCTGTATATGCGCTGTTCCTCAGGGATCCAAGTTACGTACAAATCCGACTTGTGAACATTTTCAGGAACATAACCCCGTTTGTAGACTGGGGACTTCCTGTACTGTACTTTTTTTTAAATCCCACCCCTTGATCCATGACACTACAGACTAACACATTAATTAATGTAAATTTCCCTCAAGAATTACATTTAATATCACCTGTAGGCCTATGCAAAGCAAGTTTTGAAGAAAGGTGTGGCACTGTCATTTGATAAGGAGATTGTGCTGGACTTACAACCATAATTCCTAATAAAGAGGGTTTAGTTAGGGCCTACCTGGTGTATACACCAATTTCTTTAAGAAGCATATTCCAATATTCTTGAGTACGAGTACACTATTCTTGTCACTTAGCAGTGGCTGCAGCGTGTGGCATCAAATGCAGAAGTGCCAGATTGGAGGGGCAAGTAGGGGTTGGGTGGGAGTAAGGGGAGGCGATGAGTCACATCGTCACCTCATCTGAGGCATCAGTTTCACAAAGGAGGAAAAATGGTACATGCACGGATCCTTGAACTTTGGACTGGAATTGCTCCCTAAATGTGCTGGAAGCTTCTCCCATTTCAAAACCTGACACTACTGCACTGGTCAGAACAGTAGTACTGCAATGCAGATGTACCACTTTATAATTGATATTAAGGAGGTTGGCCCAGCATTGCCTTTCAACCTCCAAGGATAGGGAAGGAAGGAAGCGGCTGTGGCCTATTATACGGAAGCGACCCCGGAATTATCCTAGAAAGACCGTGGAAAACCACAGAAAACCACAGTCAGGGTTGCCGGCCCCGGGATTCGAACCCAGGACCTCCCGATTAGCAGTCGGACGCCCTATCCACTATGCCAACCTGCTTCGGTGCAGATGTACCACTGACATCAACCAATAAAGAAAACTGACTCATCCATACAGTGCCATAACAAGAACATTGGGGGCCCAGGTGCGAGTCACGATTTTGGGGCCCCCTTCCAATTACCCCCTGCTATAGTGTTTTTTGTGCAGGGATTACGATAATAATCATTATGCCTTCGATGCACGAAACAAGTGTTCTTTCTGATTTTTTTTTTTTTAACGCTGGATGGGGCCCCCGGTGCGATGCACCGCCTGCATCCCTATATTTAATAGCTCTCTGAATTGACACTCCTATTTATTTAAGGTTGTATCAGAAGTCGGTACCTATTTTTATTTTCGAATAACTTTCCAACGAGTACAACTTCGGAAGTGAAACATGATTCGAAATGCGCGGAAATTCATGATAATTTATCTGGGTGACACTTTGCTACTGTGGCACTGTTAGCGAGCGCAGCTTTACACTTCTTAAGCGGTGGCGCTGTTAGCGAGCGCAGCTTTACACTTCTTAAGCGGTGGCGCTGTTAGCAGCCACAGGTTGACACTTCTTGCAGTGGTGGTGCTGATATAAATGGGGGCAGCTGTGAACAAAATGTCGGACCACCTCTCTCGCTCTCTGTGATATCACAGGCCTGTCCCCGAACACTCCAACCCTATTCGTATGTCACAGACAGGTGGTCCGATATTTTGTTCACAGCCGCTCCATTATCAGCGCCACCACGGCAAGAAGTGTAAAGCTGCGCTCGCTAGCAGTGCCACAGTAGCAAAGTGTCACCCAGTTAAATTCTCATGAATTCCCACACATTTCGAATCATGTTTCACTTCCGTAGGTGTACTCGTTGTAAAGTTATTCGAAAATAAAAATAGATACCGACTTCTGATACACCCTGTAGTGTGGCTTGTGTACACCAAATGCTACTCACACCCCTTTCTTTAAGCAATATCATTAATCATATACTCACATCAAAATGAAGGAAAGCAGGGGCAGTAGCACTACTCGTGAATGTCCGTCTTCCAGAACTACCACCACCACTACCAGTGCTGCCAACAGTGGCACCATCAGTGGTGGTGCTCATCTGGTTCTGCTTGAAGAAGCTGTGCTGTAGGAGGCAGAGCTTCCAAACATACTTTGAAGCCTCCGGTTCATCAAAATGGAACTGTGTCACCCTCTCACTCCGTGTGCACTCGATACCCAAGTACTTCTTATGGTGCAGTAGGTTAGCAATCTCCACCCAGCGATAGAATGTGATTGGCTGCCCATCACGCTTTCGGAGAGCCACCCCTATTGTTGAGGAGCCCACCAGGACTTCGTTGCCAGACTCATCCTGCAATAAATGTATGACACTCAGTAATCACAAGTGCTGTACCTGACCTGCTGCTAATGTCTTGGATGTGAGAAATCCCCAAGTAAGGTAGACAAGAGCAGAAAATTAAGAAAACCTAACGTCCTATATATAAAAAAACCATATGAGAATATAATGCAGCTGTTCTAAGTGTAGTTAAAACATTTCAGACCTCCCAGCAAACAAATTACAAATGGATGGGATGGGATTTGAGTTGCATAAATGGCAGGAGCTTCGCATGCTTAACATTGCAAATTTCTGCAGCTGAGTTCCAGGCGACTTGGATGGCAAATTTCTTCAATTAGAGAAGCTCTGTCTTCAATTCCATCTCATGATTTGCAACATTTTTGGCAGTCCATGGATTTTTGGGAAGTGCAATGCAGGCAAAAATAAGCATTGTTCAGAGTGTAAGGGCTGTGGGTAGGTCAATGACTGCTCACAAAGAATTTTATAACTGATGCATATGGGAGGAAGGGGGACAGGCTTAAGGTGTCCAGTTATTGAACAAAATTTTTACACATACTGTTGACAATGATGTAACTAAACAAATATACAGTTGAGTCCTGATATAACAGCCTCCTGTCATTATGTTAGGATAAACTAGGTTTGCAAGGGTGTGTTATCCATGTCCCCACAGCTAATGCCGTACAAGACTGTGTGGGTGTGTGTGTGTGTGGTACTGCTACGTTAGCAGTAACTGGTAGTGGGATGAAAATTCTTCCTATTGTTAATGCATGTGGAACACTCTTGTAAAACCAGAAGTCATGCAGTTTCATCTGTCTCACACTAAACGGTTGGGAGCCTCTACATAACTACATACAGGTCTAATCTGGAGCAAGTGTTGGCACTGGTTAATCATTATTATATTCCATTAGCAGTAAACATTTGGGAATGAATTGGTGATGATTATATACACATCTGTAAGACCTCCCCTGAACACAGAAAAATTTTTGTTCGCTCAATAATCCATGGCAGGAATTAATTGTAATTAAACAGCTCTCCTGTACCAATTACAACTGGGCATTTTTGCAATAGAGTGGACATATAGTGACGATTATTTTTTTCCTTGAATTCTGCATTTCATCACACCAATCGGATGCTCAACATCTCTACTAAGCAATGACAACCTTAAAGTTTCCCAGTCTTGCTGTTCTTTGGCACCAGCTTCTCAGACTTTCAACTGTGCGCAGCAACGGCCTTCGGTGTCTGGGGACATAATGCGGCATTTGGCGTGCTCTGTGAGCATTGCCATTCATTGTCACTTCTCAAGCATGTCTCTTGGATGCACCTTGATGTACCCTTTTGATTGATGTCCATAAATAGCCTGGGGGGAGGAGGGGGGGTGATCTCTGTATGAGTCATTTTCGGTAACGAACCTGACACATCGGCAAGAGTTGGTTCGGTCGAATGAGATGGCTAGGTTATATGACCTAGTCCATCGCTGGCTACCACATTATGGGACAACGCTGTGATGTACAATGAATGAAATGAATGAATGTACTGGAACAATTATACACCTACATATACCATGTATGTGAAAAATAAAATCACAGCACATACCCCATCAACTTGAAAGAAGCTGGGCAAAACGTGCAAGGGAGCACCCAGCACCAGCCAGCAGCCAATCAGCAAGCATCATGACAAAGGGAAGTTCCAGGCAGCTACTACACATATGTGGTCTTAGTATTGTATTTATTGACACACATGAATCAATTTAAATTGATGACTCTTTTAGAAAAATACACAGCCATGTGTGTATCATCAACTGCTAAAGATAAAAACATCTGCCTCGTGAGCAATAATTTTGAAGAAATTCCAAAAATTGTCTTTGTGCCAATACTGACACAGTTCCACCTGATCAAAATCAGCTGATGACCTAATTTGGTATTTTGTTTACTTCCCAAAGGCTGCCTGCACAATGCAAGGTAAAAACCACTTATACCAATCAAAGGGGGGCCACAAAAATATCTCAAAATGCAGTTGCAACAGGTTGCATAAACCTGGATTTATTTGGTGCTTCTACCTTGACCTTCTCATCTAACTTCATCCATCTGTACAGTCAGACCTATCAAGGAGAAAAATTACTGACTAGCTAAGGAAATGTTGACTAAGAACTTCCCAAGCACATAACCCCCTAGGGGTCGTCCATATACCACGTGACCGATTTTCAGGCACTTTTTACCCCCCC
>JYFJ02004671.1:0-30219 GCA_000934665.2 Catajapyx aquilonaris | reverse complement strand
AGGATCCCAAAGACACAGTCAGGACGTTGCTGTGATGCACCTTCGGGTAAGGAATAATACGCTTCTTCTCCAGGGTGACAGTGTAGGTGATCCTCGATGGCACGTCCTTGACGCATGTGGTATTTAGAAGATTTGAGGTTGGCCAGTCTAGGCTGTATAAAGGAACTTCACCATCAACACTCCTGCTTTTGCCTGTGTAAAAATAAGCAAATTAATTAGTTAAATAATTTTAAAAATTATCTGGAAACTGCGATGATGAGTTCAACTCTTTAAAAGTGTGTAAAAAAATCACCCAAAATAAGTGGCATCAAGTCGATAGTGCTTTGTCCCATTAGGCAGCATACTTCCAAGTTGAATCTTTCCCCTGGTGGAGGATACCCTGCATCATCTGGACCTTCGATATAGTTCACTGAAAATAAGAACACAATACCTCAGCCAATAAATAGGAATCTGACACACCAGATTTAATAATAAATCATGCAATATGCCACCTATTCAAAAGTTATCATGACATCTTCAATGTAAAATAACGAGTGTATGGAAAGTTGGTAAAAATATGATAAGTATATATGTAGCCAAATAACGTTGAGTACCGAGCAATGGTTGGTCCATAAACTTCTGAATGATCCTGCTTTTCTCTCCATCCCGGATGATTGTGTGCTGAATGGGAGTAGTAAAATCTACATTCGGAGAATCGGAAATGTACTGGTATTCCGTCTCTCCCCATGTCTCGTTCCAATGTTGAATTTGTATGAACCGAGGCGATTCAAACGAGAAATATTTCTGAAACAAGAATCCATGTTTTCATTAATTGTTGTTCAGGGACGTGAGTTGTAGGCTACTGTTATGTTATTAAGACACCTACCGGGTTGGTTAATGTTTTGATTGCGACGGTGATTACTGTCTCACGCTTCGGTTTTACTAAAACCTGCGGCTTATTCTTTTTCAACTTGTTCATGGTTCTTGATGACCAGCTAAATCGCTGCCGACCCTATAAGGATCTGTCATGCTGTGATTCGAATTCCACGTTTCTTAGGTAATAGGTAAATAGATGTTGCTATGTGAGAAGCAACAAACAAGGCACAATCAACAATGGGGTCCTAGCCTTGGCCTAGGAACCCGGGTGCATTCCTGCCTCTGAGCACCGATCTTGTAACAACAGTGACGTCAGAGGGCAATACGATACCGTATAATTATTATGATCTTAGATCGATCATAGATCGAAAACTAATATTTATTTCTTCAAACAAAAAATGCAAAATTCATTTAAAAATAATGACGATTTTTTACATGGGTTTGAAAAATGTAGGCCAGCACCCCCATTTAAAAAAATGCAGCATATGCAGGATATGAGGCCATTGTTTCTATCACAACCGCAATAGAATTTGGTAAAATTACCTGTATAATATTTCATGCACAAATGATTTTATTTAAGAGAATATCCAGCCTTTTGTTGCCCGCGGTACATCCACTGGTGACTCAAAATGGCGCAGTCCAGTCTCCGTGGATAAGAGTGGACGCAACCTTGTCCCCTTACGAAACATTCATTTCGACCACCACGACAGACAGGCCCAGCGTGCTCTCTCGTCTTGTCTTCGCCTTTTTGAATGTACGTCGGTTATTTCTGCATTTTCCGTACCGTGTAGCCGGTGGGTAGGTTGTGGGACTTGTACCATCTAGATAAATAATATTGGTGGTGCCTTCTGGTCTACTGGTAGTAACTGGTAATGGTAAGAGACATCTGACCATGCACTGACTATGAGTTCAGCAGTGGTTGCAAACTAAGCACATTCCACTTAGGTACTTGCCCTAACAAGTTGTTCGCATTTGGCCAGACCGGTGTGGGCAAGCCTAGCCGAGGGTAAAGCGGAGGGGGTCTGTTACGCATTGTGAAGCGAAACAGGAAATATGAAGCTGAATCAGTCCACTGTCATCCAATGCGATAGTGTTGCATTCAAGGGTACAGTCGCATGCATTATAAGACAGGTACAGGAATGGGAGGAAGAGCAAAATTTCTGGCATCCATTTAACTTAAAAATTAAACGAGTAATTAATGAATATGTAGCATAAAATTAATCCGGATATAACAGACTCGAAAGGCTGGTTCCTGCAAACTTCCATCAGACCCTGTGTATTTTTACTCCAGGGATAACATACTCATTTTCAGCCCACCTCGGGTATAACAGACAATTTTTTGGCCGCTCAGTGGGAAAATATGCATTTTTTTTTCTGGTGAGCTCATGTTGCATTTTTGATAAATTTCATTAATCAGTATGTAGTAGTGTGCGTTATAGGTACATGTAAAGCAGAAAACCTTTGTGTATTCGTTGCAAAAGTGGCGATTTGGCTATAACAGACCTCGCTTATAACATTTTCCTGCAGTCCCTTGAAGTCTGTTATATCCGGAATCAACTGTAGTAGACTGACCTGGTAAGGGTTTCTTCATGATGTGCCTGATTTAGGTTAGGACAGTAATAATAATAATATATATAATAACCGGGGGAGTGCTTTCACCCCCAACTGGGGGTATATCACACATTCCTTTATTTTTCGTTATTATTTTTTTTTCAGTAGCTAGTGCAAGGACAAGGTAAGGATAGGAAGGGGGGACACTGGTGCAAGTGCAATCAATTATATGGAGGGTCATGTGCAGTCCCCCAGGGGGGTCGTTCGCCATAGATGGCCCCCCTAGATGCGGGTCAGAAACCCTCGACTGACCCGCATCTCCTCCGGACAGGGAAAGGAGGGAAGCGGCTGTGGCCTATATTTTGGTACGATCCCGGAAATTATCCCTGGAGTGACCTTGGGAAACCACAGAAAACCAAGGTCAGGATCGCCGGCCTCCGGGATTCGAACCCAGGACCTCCCTATTAGCAGTCGGACACCATACCACTACACCACTACTGCTTCGGTTAGGTTAGGACAGTATGTGCCAAGATAGTGCCAAGAAATCTATTTCTTCCAAGCAGCTGTTGTTTTTTAAAATGCATCGGATGTATGGATTGGGACGCATGGACAGTAATGCAATATTAGCTCATCAGCATGAATGATTACAGTGCGGAAAACAAAACGGCCATCTGACGTCATCAAGGTTTCCATGGAAATACCCTCACAGTACAATATGAGGAAACACTAGCAACAAAAAGCAACAATGTACGAAACGATGATGTCAGATCGTCGTTTGGTTTTACATATTGTGAATTTTACAAGGTTTTGGATCTCGATTAACTTTGTCAATTAGTAACATGCATGTTATTTTTACCTGCAGTGTTACCCAAGAAAGAGTGGATTGAATCTAATTGAAATGGATGACAACATAACAATTCTGTCTGCAAAAGTGGACCTTCTTCTGGACCTCATGAAGCAGAGTCTGGAGCAAGGAGAGAGAGTTGAGATGAAGGTTGCAGACATGGACAAGAGGATTCAAGCAGTAGAAAATTGGATCTTGAAGAGTATGTCAGCGGAGGTTTCCAGAAGAAGTGAGTCAGATAAGCATGCAATGAAAAAATTTAAGTGGAAGGAAAGGCATTTGCTAATTGCATCATTGAGTCTCAGCTGGACATGATATGCATGAGTGTATGCATTTAGTGGGTCAAAACTTGACGCACAAGTGGTGCATGGGATGGCTCCACTGACGTGGTTAATATTTTACACAAAAACGAGCATTGCAAATGTGTCCTTAAGCCTTGTGTATATGTTTGTTTTTCAGAACCTCCTGAAGAAGATGGGGAATCTGATGGTGGATTGGAGTTTGACGAAGAGTGGCTTCGCACTCCTACGAGCCGCAAACCAGGTGAAAAGAAGGATGCAATGCCCCCAAGGGGATTTAATAGCCAGAAAGTTGACAGAGACATCCCAATGGAAAATGTGAACTCCAATTCCAACTGGAGAGGGACAGCAAGTGATAAAGATGATATACAAGAGGTAGGTTATGCTACTTTTCAATAATACGTCATGCATATATTTAGCACGAATTGAAGTTTGCCCATTAGAGTAACTTAGATAATGTAAGAATGGCTGATAGAAAGTTCATATTTTAGTTATTATAAATATTTCAATAGTGAATGGCACTTGTCAATGATTAAGTTGTAATTTATCCAGACAGTGTGACAACAAAAACAACAGGTCAAATTATAATTTGATTCAGGAAATGTGTATCTTGGGTAATTGCAGATACACAACCCACCCTCAGCTGGGGCAAGAAACGTGCCTTTTACTAGGTCATCTGTTGAGCAAGGAGAATCCAGCACAAATGAGAGAGCTGAAGAGGACGAAGACGGCACAGACTTGCCAAAACGTCGCTGTGATAGCAGAGGGGACTTCAGATGTGGCATATGCAGTCGAACATTCACATTCGCACCTGCTCTGACTGAACATATTCAGGAGCACTTTGAGGAAAAGAAAGCGAATAAGACTGCAAAGACTTCTTCAAGTGGACCTTCCCGTTTAAATGGCCCAAAAGCAAAACCGGCAAATAAAAAGAGGAAACGTCCATCAAAGCCACTTGTAAATACCGTTCGCTACCCATGTGGATATTGCCCTAAAACGTTCTGTGAAGATCGTCATCGAAGGAAGCATGAAATTCAGTATCATCGTACAGAAAGGACAGCAGCTGGCCATCCACCTGATGGCATGCTGGTGGGTCATTCGGTATTTGGATAGACTGATCTGAACTAAAAATTTTGCGAGTTCCAACCTACGTCATTAATTGATTCACAAACTACTTTTGACAGTGCAGGCAGAAAGGGTGGGTACCCATGAAATGTAAAATGTAATATGCAGTAAAACCTCGATATAATGCTCTTCAAGGGACCACCCAAAAGTAGCATTACATATGTGAGAAAATTTACCTTGTGGAAATGATCAAGGGACTGGAAAAAATGGGCGTTGTAAATCGAGGTATTACTGTATATCCTTATGCACTGTGTGCAAAGAAGTGTGTCAAAGACACATTTATTAGTCTGATTTGAATTATGGTGGATGTGTGATCAACATATTAGGCATCTGTGTGCAGGGTAGATACTTCCTGGGAATCTCTTTCAGGGGATTTTTTCAATGCATCAATACCTCATTTTCCATTACCATTAAAGCACATGACCAGATGTGTGAAGTGTAGATGATAACATAAGACAGAACTTTTACAAATATTAGGTTATACACATGTATTCAGACTGAAAACCATGGGACTCTACAGTTTGTGCTCCTGATGTGCTCTTCACCAAGGCTAATTAAGTGCTTCATATTGATTTTGAGTTTTGACATGTATGGAACATGACTATGTCTAATACTTCCATTTAATAATGTGGAGTGGCGAGTACAATTAGAAGCGGAAAAATCATGTGGAATCCATTGTAGTACTACAGTAGCTTGTCGCAGATATGTATGTTGTTTCTGTACAGTACTTTCGTTACATTTACATTAGACTTATATGCAGGAAAGTTATTGCATTTATTGCAGTACTTGTCAGGAGGCAGTGTTTGGAAATAAAGATGGCCTCATGGCTTTTTTGACATATTACAGAATTTATTACAGTGTATGCACAATTTCCAGAATTATACATTGTTATCCAAACAAACCAACAAGGAGATGAAGAACCATACAGGTAGTGGATTTAGGAAGATGGATCAGCATTGGCATATCTGGGAGTTTGACTACGTTGTGTGTAAAACAACAGTTCATCGAGTCAGATCCAGTCACCCAACCACCAGTTAAGAGAATATCGCATGGTTAGAAAAAGCGTTTCGGGTGTCCAGAGGAGGTTGAGGCTCTTCGGGTGAGGGAACACCTCACACAAGTGCATCGTTCCTGGAAAGTACAAGCTTCGTTAGTTAAAAATGGTACAGGTAAATAATATAATGCAATCATAATTTTTTTTGAGATACAAAATGGGCAAGTATCTGAAACATTAAATCGTTCGCTAATATATTCATAATATGACCCATATTTGCTGATAGCTGCTACTTTATTAGCTATAAGCTATCAAAGATGGCGTGTTTCCTGTGTCGTTCTTGGCTGACCCCGAATTCCGAAATTAGCCCATCGGGATCCTCCGTCTGAATAGAGAGTAGCCGGCAGGTGAGAAGGCATGCTGCACATTTCGAGTTTTCGAGATATTGAGCCATATGCAACATGTGGACCATTCTATTCCTGTGCATGTGGTTGAATATTGCCTTACTTATTTGATAGGAACAGGAGTGGCCATCACTATAGCAATCTGAGAGAGAGAGTGGTCTGGGAAAATGGATTCAGCTAATGGAAACATGGAGAGTGAATGTGAAGCGTTGAATCAGGTAGCATATGATGCGGAGGATGAAGTTGGTTGTACTGGCCCAGAAAAAAAGCTGAAGATAGCTCCTGCGGCTCACACTGGAAATACCAGTGGTCAAATTGAAGATTTTGGAACTGTTGACTTTGTCCAGGTCCCTGGGCCTTCATCAGAATCTGACCCACGAGGGGTTGATCGCACTGTACGGAATGTCACTCCCAACCCGATGCAAGGAGGCGCAGGGGCAGACCCTATGATCTGCTCACCAAGATGTGCTGCGAATGAAGAGGAGGAAGTGGAAGCGCAAGTTGACAAGGTACTTAACGGAAAATTTTAAAGTCTGCCCATTTGTTCTGTCATATGCAGCCCCCCCCACAACTCCCTATCTGGCCTTATGGTGACGGTTGTTTAATATAAAAGCCTCTCCCAGCCTGGAATTTGGTGCTGGCGTGGCCCCACAGGGATCTTGTGGTTGGGATGGCTGACTGGCGATCTGAGAATGCCCACTGGACCCAGATGCAGTGGAAAGAATGGTTCGGATTGGTTCAGGCATCCGCAAGCGTCCGCCCAAACCACAAAATCCCTGTGGGGATGCGGCAGCACTGCGGACGGAGACTTTTACATTACACTACCATATAGTATGAGTTGCAGGGGGCTGGTCATATGCTTATTCTGTATTAGTAAAGCCATGAAATAACCGCAAGTTTAACGTATGTTCTAATGGATCATATTTATGTACATTTCAGGGCAGCCACACGACTACCATGGCTGACCTTTCCTGGGAAGTGAAGTTGATGATATTCCGATACCTGCCTCAGGAAGATAAACTCAAAAACACACCGCTGGTGAATTGGGAGTGGTATAATTTGTCGTACAATCAAAACATATGGAGAGAGTTGAAAGTGTCTGGCGGTGGAATGAGTACTGAAAAAGCAATTACCCTTGTGCAACGTATGCCCCAGCTCAGGAGAGTGAAACTAGACAGTTTCATGAGAGGTGTGGATGATTTGTTAACAGTAGTTGCTGACAACTGTCCCAATCTGGATGAACTTAAGCTGAAAACCGTTACAATCCTCCATGATAAAACACTAGATCTTGTTGCTGAGAAATGCCCTGAATTGCAGGTGCTGGAATTTTATGCTTGTTGCCATCCTCGTGCAAGTAGAAGCCTCATTGAGGTCTTCTCTCCATGCTCTAAGTTGCATACAATCAGTGTGATGAACTGCAATAGTATGAAACCCACAGGAATGCTGGATTCCAGTAGCTACAGTAATCTTAAGGAAGTCACCTATTACCGGAGGCCATGTGACTCGGAAATACGGGCTCTTATAGGTCGTGCTGGCAAGCAGCTGAGGAAGATTGAGGCACTGGAGTTGCACAAGCAGCATTCATACCTGCTTCTGGCTCAGTGTCAGCAACTTGAGGAGCTTCACCTTGGAAGCGCATATCAAATGACAGATGAATGCTTACTGCATGGTGTTGGAGCCCTGAACAACCTTCACCACCTAACCATCAGCGGTGCACATTCCCTGACCCAAGGTGCCCTCTTGTCCTTTTTTTCAAGGCGTGATGTTGTTGGTCGTCTTACATATCTTGACATGTTTGGTGCTAAAGGTCTGGACGACTCATGCATCGATGCAATTGCCGCTACCTGCCCACTACTTGCATACCTCAACCTCCAATGTACCCGAGCCACTTCCCAAAGCCTCCCGAATCTTGTCAAGTGCTGCGTCAACCTCGAGCAGTTAGCAGTGTATGGTCTCTGGGGAATGCAAATGACCGAGTCTGAATTGGATAATTTGCATGAGCTCAGGCCTGGACTTCAGATTAGTTACATAGACTCCTAGATGAAAAGAAGCTAGCGTGTGCATAAGGACTTTGACAGCCAAATTGGAATAATGTGTACATATTTAGCCATCTTTCTTCCATTGCTTTATGTACAAATCATTTTCTTTTGTTACATATTAGTAGAAACCCTCTTGAGGTTTAATTTATCAGTTCTAGCCCAGCATATGAGGGATTCTAAAGTATTGTACTGTGTGGAAAACGAAACGACGATATGACATCATCGTCACACAGCAATATGAGTAAACAGTGTCAACAAAAAGAACATTGTTTACTCCTATTGCTGCATGAGAAGAAAATGATGTCAGATCGCCGTTTTGTTTTCCTCAGTTTATTGTTGCTATAGACTGTCGACACCATGGCCGACACCTATTACTGAGTATTATTCATTATTGGCCCATGCACTCACTGTGCCCTATCACTGTCTTCCCTTTCTATCCGACTCGCCCTTTGGCTACAAATATTTTCTTCCGAAGTTAATCAACCAGTAAAGCTGTTTTTCTCCTGTAACTTTGGAAATGTAAGTCAAGAAAAAGGAAAAAAAAAAAAGTTGATTATTTTATACTTGACGTTTGAAAGTATTAAATAAAGGGATTAATCGATATTATGTGTATTTTTTACAAACTCGGAATATACGGTACCTGTACTGTATGTACAGTATGTACCGTTCCTTTCGTCAGATGGCGCTGGCATCACAGGGGAGCGTGGTTGGTCCGATGTGCTTTGTTCCGTTTTCTGATTGGTTAGAACTGCAACATTTGTGGTTTACACAATCAAGTGGCGCATGCGCACTAGGGCCTGCTGTGCTTCCCCCCCTCCCTCAACTGCTCCCCCTCCTTGCCACACACAGAAAGATAAGTCCAAGATGGCGGAATTCGACTTAACCACGCGGATGGGCCTGTACCTGGACCGGCATCTGGTCTTCCCACTGCTTGAGTTCCTTTCCGTCAAGGAGGTACGTGGCATACATAGAGAACTGGGAGGCACGGGCTATGCGGCAAGAGGGGGGAAGAAAGGGACACCCCGAAAGGAACCGTCCATATGTGACTAGTCTGTGGTGGGAAAGAGAGGGCCGCGTTCTCGTCATTCCGAACGCATTTTCGGTCACCAAATCTCTGATTTTTAGCTCAAATAGTACATACGGAGCATTGATGCAACTTCAATTTTCAGATCTACAATGAGAAGGAGTTGCTGTTGGGCAAGCTGGACCTCCTGAGCAACACGAACATGGTGGATTTTGCCATGGATGTGTATGCCACCCTCTATCCAGGTCAGGAGGTGCCGCAGACTTTGAGGGAAAAGAGGTCGGAAGTTGTGGGCCAGTTGAAGAAGCTGCAGACGGAGACTGAGCCCATTCTCAAGATTCTCACCGACCCCGAGATCCAAAGGCAGATGCAGAATTACAGGGACTCCAAGCAGCTGCTTGACTTCTTGATCAAGAGCTATGATGTAAGTTGGAAACTCTCACGGCATTTATCAGCATGGATCTGGAGACCAAATATTGTCAAATTCACAACATTTTCTGTCTGTCATGGGCTCACAGTTACAGTGGAGTATCTCGCAACTACTGTCTCAAACTCATGTTCTCTTTCATTTGGTGCACGCCTGGTTGATAGGGATGTAATTTTGTGCATTTGAAATATGAATAATTTTTAATAACCATATACGTGTTTGAGTAATGTCCAGAATAAAGTATCCTTGACATGTGAGAGCCTGCACCTCAGAGAAATCCCTGAAAATGCAGATGGAAATTGCATTGTCGGTTATCATTTGTAAATATACAACTTAATAAACACCTTAATGCCAACAAATATTAACCATTGGCAAATTCAGTTGGAATTAACTCGACAGGTTTATAGGTGTTTCATCAACACTTTGTGCACTTGACTAGATGGATTTCTTGTATACTATAATGAAAGTTAATGAGAATTTTTATTTCCTTTTCAGTTCAAACAGGAGTACCTGGACAGCTTGTACGATTTGGCCAAGTTTCAGTATGAGTGCGGAAATTATTCTGGGGCTGCAGAGTTTCTCTATTTCCATCGCCTTCTGGTACCACCCACTGATAAGGTACTAATCATCTGCATTGCTCAATGTGTAGTTTCATATTATGCACACGCTGCTGTCAGTCCACATTACATGCTCTTTTTATTTATTTTTACGGTAGAACTACCTGAACGGCCTGTGGGGCAAGCTGGCATCTGAGATTCTGATGCAGAACTGGGAAACGGCTCTGGATGATCTGAATCGCCTGAAGGACTATATTGACAACAATTCTTTTGGATCTTCCCTTCAGTTGCTGCAGCAGAGGACTTGGCTTATTCATTGGTCTTTATTTGTATTTTTTAACCATCCAAAAGGTGGGTTTTTAACATCCAGAAAGCCTGTCAAGCATGAAAGTATTGCCATACTGTAGGTGTAAAATGTCACATTTATTGCTTTTCTTCCAGGTCGTGAGTTTATCACTGACATGTTTGTGCACCAGCAATACTTGAATGCTATTCAGACAATATGTCCACACATCCTGCGCTATTGGGCCACTGCTGTCATCACCAGCAAGCAAAGCAGGCGTAATGTCATGAAGGAACTTGTCCGAGTTATCCAACAGGAATCATACAATTACCAGGTCATTACTCTAATCATTATTCTAAAACAGGTTATTAATACGTATGTTCAATTTAAGAACGGTTGGTAACTGTGAGACTTTGGTTTTCATTTTTTAGGACCCAATCACGCAGTTCCTGGAGCATCTTTACGTTGACTTTGATTTTGATGGTGCTCAGCGCAAGCTCCGGGAATGTGAGACTGTCCTCTCCAATGACTTCTTCTTGGTTGCTTGCCTAGAAGATTTCATCGAGAATGCTCGCCTGATGATATTCGAGACATTCTGTCGCATTCACCAGTGCATTTCAACCAAGATGCTGGCAGAGAAGCTGAACATGGCCCCTCCTGAAGCCGAGAGATGGATCGTAAACCTGATCAGGAATGCCCATCTGGATGCCAAAATAGATTCCAAACTGGGGCATGTGGTGATGGGGGTGCAGGCGGTGTCCCCCTACCAGCAGCTCATTGAGAAGACCAAGGCCTTGACACTAAGATCGCAGATGCTCAGCGTGAACATTGAGAAGAAACTGGTTGGTCGAGTGCATGACCAGCACTGGGGTAATCAAGACAACTGAGTATTAACAAGGAACACCCATTCCCATTGGTGACATGTCTAACTTGAAGAAAATAAATGGTGTTTTGATCATTATTGTGTTGTAGTTTATTACCGATAGTGGTGAGTCCGGGTTCTCACATTACAGTTGCAACCATGGATCAACAGTCAGCAACATTAATGAGTCTACACAGGCCTGTCAGTTGAAGCTTAATTATAATAATACGGGCAGTTAAAATTGTGCCAATTTGAGCCTTCAGAAAGCAGTCGCACGTGAAAGGGAAATTATACAGCATTGAAATGGATGTGTACTGCCCACGGCACGTCTCGTCACTATTACTCCGTGCAGCTGTGTCTGATATGGTAAGCAGGTGCATTTATGTTCAAGTACTGATACATGCTGATGGCAGCAATGTTACGTCAGAACCACGACTACAAATTCAACATTACACTGGATGAGTAACAAGTGTTTCAAGCTCCCGCTTTTGCAGGAAATCAATAATGCTTCCGGCTCCATTTGGATTCAAGATGGCGCTGGCTAGTGATTTGTCTAATTTCTATTGGTTAATTGCCCCATCATGAAGTGCAATTATGTCAAAGGGCGCAACAGGGCGTGTGCGATAATTTTACCCTAATCTGGTCTTGGGCAAGAACGGGCAAGAAGCAAAAGTCGCCCTTGAAAAACTTCACTGGAGATGTTCCAAATTTTAAAATAGCTATTTGGTAAAGAACCTAAGTAGCTATTAGTTTACATGCGCTGCCTGGCCATATTTTGTGAGTTGTTCATTCTGAAGACAATGCTGAACGTGAGTACACTTTACAGAGTGTAACTGGTAGGTTTGTGCAATGCGGTGCAGGGTGTCGAACCCGGTATTCTGCTGACCGACGCTGATCTCGTGATTTACGAGCTACATGAGCCGCTATGCTAATCCAGTGTGCCTGCAACAAAGATGGCGCCTTTCAATGCAAATCTTCCAGTGTTCCTTGTGAGTTATAAGGGTGCCTCTGCGTGCGTGGAGCAGCAGCAGCAGCAGCAGAAACCCTATCTTGACCCGACGGAGCGAGCGAAATTCTGTCGTATGTTGGTGGGTGATCGTCAGGCCCTGGACTGACGGGAGGCTCCAGCCCACCTTTTTGGAGGAGGTCAGGCGGAGGGAGGGACCGGCCAGGGACATCATCGCCCCTTTTGGAAACAGAGGCACAGACGGAGGCTGTCGACCACCGTTCGCCCTGCTGACACCAGCAGGTTCGTATGCGCCCACTGATTAACCACAGCAATCAGCTCGCAGATCGCAGCAGTGTTCTTGCACCGTAACATCCACCCAGATGCACTGGGTGCGTCAACAGCTGCCAGTGAAGCATTTTTATGTTCTTGCACGTTTCTGTGCATATTATGTGAATCCATCTGCTATCTAATAATGCAATGTGAGCGGAATGTTGTGACATGTGGTACATGCACAGGGCTCTTAATTCTAGATATATACAGCATACAGGGTGATCCGACATAATCAAGGCACAGTAGGACCGTAATTATCCGTCACCCGTGCTACTGGGGTATGGGCACAAAAACGGCCGGGTAATCCAAGGAGCAAAGTAAACTTTAATGAAACAACATAAAACGTATTGAAACATGAAATCATTTACTTCACGGCAAAATAATCCCATAGAGGGGTAGCCAGCGGAGTACAGGTTGCCCCTGTCCCCCTCGTATGACCTACAAAATGACACTCTGGTGGATGGTCAGGCCACGCAGAGGTTAATGAAAGGGATGAATATGATATAAATGATATGAACACATATACACAAAACACGAAACATGAAATAATATACAAAATTGATTTTCTAAGAAAGTGAAGTATTTATCTTTTACATGCACACGTTACTCAAGCTACTGTATTGTACTTACCAATTAACTAAGGCGATATGAAACAAATGCGTAGTCCATGACAGTATTTGATGAGAGAAATGGAGCGGGATAGTCAGATAATTCTAGGTTGGATAATCGGGGTTCTACTGCACACTGCTTGCAGAAATTCTATTTATTTGGTTATTGTGTAATGAAAGGAAGTATTGGGTTACTTGTAACAGTTGAAAGTACTGTCTGATTTGGTCTGCGGGCAATTCCGCATGAAGTGAATCACTTTCTTCACGAAAAAATTTGCCCGTCGGTGATTGTGAGATACGTTGTAGTCCAGGTCATGTTAGGACCTTTCCCATAAGGATTTGTTCCGATGATGCGTGGTTGCCTATCTAGAGGTGCTAATTGTACCTTAATCACATTTAGCGGCGTCCCGCTATTACATTTACATGACAACATAAATGCATGATGATACGTCTTTCATATGTGAAATTGTCTCCCAATTTATCAATCTGCTGAATCACAAAGAAGATTTTTGTGTGTCAGCAAAATGACACTTTCATGCCACAGTGCATGGGAAGGATCCTTGCAATGGTGTGTAAGGGGTAACATGAAACTGAGGACCTCGGTAGCTGGCCTCCAGGGGGTGGGGGAACCCTGGTGCTAGACTTTCCTAGTCAAAGTCCAAATCAACATTCACTATTTAGACATGTAATGAAAATTCCTTCTGGCCGATATGGGCCACTTATTTTCACGATGCTGGCATGGCACTCCGGGAGCCCTCCCTGTCAGTGCCTATAGCTCCGTAACCATTTCGTTACCCACAATTCCATTTGCAACACAGATATAGGACACTATGAGGTGTATTTTGATATCAATGTGATGGCATTTGACTTTGGCCTTTGATTCGAAAATTACATTTCCCCCCAAAAATCTTGCTTTTTGGCATTAATTTGCTCAGATGTCAGAAAATGAACATTTTTTTTTCTTAAAGAGGAGACAATTTCACATATGAAACATGTATTACATCATGCATGTATGTTGTCATGTAAATGTAATAGCGGGACGCCGCTAAATGTGATTAAGGAACAATTAGCGCCTGTAGATAGGCTACTACGCATCATCGGAGAAAATCCCTATGGGAAAGGTCCTACCTTGACCTGGACTACAAAACCTCACTTTTCGAGAAAAAGGTGTTGCACTTCACGTGGAATTGCCCACGCTTGGATTACATGGTTAAAATTTTTGTTGTTTTCTTTCAGTTTGTGATTGTGAAAGTTACCGGTTTGATCCAATCATTTCTACATCATGACAGTTTTTGTCTGCCTAAACTGGTAGTTGCTGAGGCCTTGTATACGGCTATACGCTACTGTAGGAAAAAAAAAAGCCTTGTACCCCCGCAAGCAGCGCTAAGAGGCCAGGCAAGCAGTTACAGGTGGAAGTGTGCAAGAATCAATCCACACTTGCGCATGCTTCCACCTGGGTCCGCACTGGAGCTGCGTGCAGGGGTACAGACCTTTTTTTTTTTCAGTAGCGTACATATACCGGGTGTTCCAAGTATATTAGTACTTTTAAATAGGAAATATTGCTTGAAGCTGTTCTTTTTTCGTAGCTTGTTGCGCCCCTACCCAGGTACCCTATACTACAGAATTTGCTATATTCAACTGTCTGGGAGTAATGGGGTATCTGGATCAGGGCACAACTGGCTACACAAAAACAACAAATTTGGGCAACATTAGTGATCACTAAAAACAACTCACGAACTTTTGGAACACCCTGGTATAATAGTGAATAGCAGGACCATATTTATACTTCCTTGTTGGACCATCCTGCATGAAACTCAGTATGATGCGTACATTTCCGAGCAAACGAGTTTTGCAACATGAAGATTGTCAACCACTGATCTAACCCAATTTATTTATTATTTCAGGAAGACCAACTGGCATAGCCACGTGGGAGACTGGTGATCGGAGTGGGTCAAGCTGGACAGGTCTGGGATGATGAGGGCGTTGGGGGTGACGCTAGGCAGCCTTGCGCTCACCTCCTTCGTCATAGGGAATGCTTACTACCACAAGAAGCAGTTTTACCCCTCCGTGGTCTACATCACAAAGTCAAACCCAAGCATGGCTGTCATCTACCTGCAAGCCTTTGTGCTGGTCATTCTCACTGGGAAGCTCATGAGGAAGGTCTTCTTTGGCCAATTGAGGGCAGCTGAATTTGAGGTATCTGGCCACCAGATTTCTGTTGTACTTCATATACTTATCAGATTCTTCTAATTTTGTAGCACTTGATGGAGAGGTCCTGGTATGCTGTTACAGAGACTTGCCTGGCTTTCACGGTCTTTCGTGATGACTTCAGTCCGAAATTTGTTGCACTCTTCACGGTGCTGCTCTTCCTGAAGTCCTTTCATTGGCTTGCTGATGATCGAGTGGACTATGTGAGGAAATATTTCTCTCTCTCTTCCCTTAATAAAGGTTCTGCTCAAGGGCTGACTTAAGCTATGTTACACAGTCATTTTTAGTGGGCATTTTCATTATTATGCTCTAGTGGCCTAGTAGGAGTGCAATGTGTAAAATTTACTGACACCATTGTTAACTTAGGCCAGTCGTGGATGTGTTTTGGCCATGAATTGCACTAAAATTCTGATTTCCAGATGGAGAGGAGTCCAGTGATATCTTGGGTGTTCCACATGCGAGCTCTGTGTAGGTATTCCTTGGATTGTAACATTGTAATTAAATGTGCAATTATGTTAATGCTTGTTTCGGCAGGTCTACTCAGCGTGCTGGGTGCCCTAGACGCTCATTTCGTGAGCCACGCTTACCACTCAACAGTCACTCGTGGGGCATCTGTTCAGCTGGTGTTTGGCTTTGAGTATGCCATCCTGCTGACCATAGTCATCAACATAGCCATCAAGTATGCCCTGCATGTAGTTGACCTGCAGAGTGACAATCCGTGGGAGAATAAGGCCATCTACCTGCTCTACACTGAGCTTATCATGGGTGAGTGGTTGTAGATAAGGTGATGTCTGGCTTCAACAATTAATAATCTTGGTCCATATGTTGCGTATGGCAGGCTTTTTCAAGGTGGTGCTGTACATTACGTTTGTGATCATCATGGTGCGCATCTACACACTTCCTCTCTTTGCGTTTAGGCCAATGTATCTTACTATGAGGTTGGTTGAGTGTTATCTATTCGCACATTGAATGCGTTTTTTTCACTCGTATTTAATTACATGTGCCTTCTGTGCCCACAGAGCTTTCCGGAAAGCATTCAACGATGTGATTTTGTCCCGTCGTGCCATCCACAACATGAACACCCTGTACCCAGATGCAACCCTGGAGGAAATTGCAGCCGCTGATAACGTTTGCATCATCTGCAGGGAGGAGATGGTTACAGGCAAGGCTGTTTTTTCACATTCAGGTGGTGGTTTTTGCATGGCTGATTATGGAGAATTAATTTGAAGGATGTGGAAACTCAGGCGACATTGTAGGGAGAAATTTTGTTACTCATAGAAGATTGATCTGGTCTATTTCAACTTAATTGCAACCAATTTAGAGCTGAATTACTGTATTTGACGGCATATAAGATGCACTTTTTCTGCAAAAAATGGCTCAAAATGTCTTACATGCAAAAATACAAGAAGATCTATTTCCCCCTGAATATGATGTGCTGAAATGTGGGTGCATCTTGAATGCCTTCAAATACGGTAAATGTGAGGGAAAATATGACACTGTCTGTAAGCATATGGTTAAAGTCCCATAACTACAGTGAGTATTTGAATTTGTTTTCAGCTTCTAAGAAGCTTCCTTGCAACCACATCTTCCACACTGCCTGCCTGCGATCGTGGTTTCAGCGCCAGCAGACCTGCCCCACCTGCAGGCTCAATGTCCTGCGCGTTCCGCCCATTCCCACTGCACCTGGCCCTGCTCCTGGTCCTGTCCCTGGACCTGCCGCTGCGCCAGGTGCTGGGCCTATCCCTGGTCCCGCACCAGCTTATCCCCAGACTGTCCCTGGGGCACATCAGCCCCCTACTACTGCGCCCCATTCCACCACAGGTGCACCTGGACAAACCCAGCCTGGACAGCAGGGTCCTGCGGGGCAGCCTCCTGCAGGTGAGCAACTTGCACTACATTGTTGAGTGCTTAGTTGTAATATTAACACAAATTCCTTCAAATGTGTATGTGATTGGTATTATTATACCCGCTGTCTTCCTAGGGAATGCATTCCCGTGGTGGCAACCATTCCCCTTCATGGCCATGGGAGCTGGGCAGCAGCAGCCAGCACAGGGTACCACTGGTGCATCTGCTCAGCAGCAGTTCCCTTTTGTTCTACCACCTTTTCCATTCCTTCCATTCGGTAAGTCTCCATTACATTACATTTATGCAGGGAGAAATAATGATTACATGATTTCTCCCCTGTAGCAGTCCCCCCACCCATGCCTCCTGCAGACTGGTCAGGGCTGACAGAGGCTGAACTTCGCCAGATGGAGGGCAACTCAAGGGCAGCAGTGGAGGCCAGGATCCGCTGCCTGAGAAACATCCAGACTCTGCTTGATGCCGCAGTCATGCACATGCAGCAGTACAGCTCAGTAGTTGCATCCTTGAGGTGAGTTCCTAAAACTCATGTCTGAACAAGGTTGTCTGGTAGAGCTACAGATGAGTGCAACAATGCACAATCGTGCATACGTGTACTTTAGGTTTGGTCTATTAATTCTTTTTACAGGGAGATGTATGTGGATGTTTGATATTTTGTCTGACCCATTAGTGACGTTCAAAGCTCATGTCCTACAACCTCCGCTCATTTTAATTACATCACGCTTGCAGTGCACAAGAAGCACAAGAGGGCAGCAGCAGGAATGGGGAGGAGAGAAAATCAGAAGATGCGGGTGCGGCAGGAGGGGAGGAGGCCGGAGCAGACGCAGGGGGTGTCCAAGGGCAGAACGGAGAACAGGATGAGGTCAGGCGGCGCAGGTTGGAGAGATTTGCAGCCAGCCAAGCAAACAACAACAACAACAACAACAACACAGAGCCATAAGTCACGCCAGCTTCCCACCTCAAGAAGCTTCCTGTTTGTTAACTTCCCTGTCCCCCCTACTTGTGTAATTATGTACCACCTCTCCCCACCACTTTGTAATAAATGGAATTTGTCTCCCTATTCATGCAGTTAAGTCTATTGGCTGGTTGTAATTAATGCAGATTTTCCCCAATTTCAGCATTTTCGTGGTGCAAAATCTTGCCTGAAAGCAAATGACATGATCCACCGATGTCCTGAGAAAAGGCAAGATTTTCTCTCTCTGCGGCCTGCTTACCTCCATAAGTTGCGCCAGGCCTTGCACCAAGGGATGCTGGCACACTTGACTGGCGTAAGAGAAGCCGGGGTAAGTTCATTGTGGAATGCCCAACTGGCGAAGTTTGCATGTGGCACTGATTGCACTTCACTAAATCAACTGGTGACAGTTAAGAGTCGGCCACATTACACCTTGGGTCTGAGGAGGTCATAAAGTATTTCAAGTAAAAAACAAGTAGCTAGAACTCAAAAGGCAAACATATATTTCCACAATGCAATGTTACATGAAATCAAGGAGAGCCCATCATGAGATCAAAACGAATGACAGCAAATGGCAAGCTGGACAATGGTGACAATGTCTGCTATGGCTAGTAGGGAACAAACTGTGTTTTGTCACAACACCAGGGGCTGTAACGACTAGGTAATTTCAAACGGTATTTTGAAACAAGGCAACATGGAAGAAATTAATGCAACTCACAATAATAGAAAATGCAGAAAAAAAAAATCAACTCGCACTAATTAAAACAGGAAATTGGTCTTTAGCAGAACAATGGTTTGTGCTAAAAAGACAAGCTTAAAACAAAAATACAACCAAGTGAAAGTACCACTTAACCTAAGTAAAGCGATATGTAGCCTGCAAAATGAAACACGTATTCCCAAGAAGGTCCAAACCTGGCATGAATATGCCACTTAAAATGCAACGCTACAATTATTTATCAGTACAATCATGTCTGTACGAAAGTCTGAACCGCTATCTAACTTCTAATGAATGCTGCAATTCTGACTAATTCTCATTTATCCCATACTGAGACACTAATAAAGGTTATCAGTTCTACTAATAAGCTACATCGGACGTACTTGAAAGCGGGACATTATTTCCATGTACTTTCTAAATATTCCTTTTTTCTTGTTAATATTCATTGGAATCGTCAGAGGATGCATCTGAGTCGTTGTCATGAACGAGGACTGATTGGAGAATAGGAGTTAAATCACTACTGACACACGATCTGATACTGCGACTGCTTGCCCCAGACACCATAGATGATTGGCGAACCCTGAAATACATGAATTTTAATTACTTGACAGTTCCAAAATTCTAATTATAATGTGACAATACATGAACACTCATTGTCAACAAATCAAGACACAAGTACAGCATGGTTGTATAGTGGTTATTCTAACCTTGCTGGTGATGAAGCTCCGGAATAAGATACTTCGTCAATGTCAATGTCATTGGAACTGAAAGGAAGATAAAACATAATTATTAATAAATAATGCCCACTTCAAAAATATATGCAAATATTCAAATTTATTCAAATCATAACATACTTGGGTTCTTCATACTCCTGAGATGACTGATTTTGTGACGGAGTTCCTGTAAAACAAAAGTTTCAATAATACATGCGATTCAAGTTAAAACATTCATTATTACTAAGGAGAGTCATAAGCCCTACCTCGCTCTTGGACCTTTCTTGCTTCTTTCAGCAACGCCGCCTTCCATTGTTCAATGTATTGAGTCATGCACTCACGAGTTGCATCAGACATTTCCTTTTGCAACTCGGGGTTCAAGCATTTGAAGCTACAAAAAGTAAAATCCATCAGTTCTCATGATACAGACATGTCACAACCTTGGTGGTAAAAGATGAAAATGTATCAAAACTATTAACTTACAAGAGATCCATACATTTCGGCAGCTTCCCGCATATGGAGGCAATGACATCTAAAAATGGAATCTTGGATGTCCCGTCAGGAGAGTCGGAAGTGCTTGCCAGGGCATAGGTGACACCATCTTTTATGAAATCTTTTACTACTGCGTGATACTGGCAATTTTTAGGGAAGAATTCAGCCAAGTCAGATGCTAATTTCTGAAAAGACAAAATTAACGTTGGATATTAACACTGATTCTAGTGGCTCTCTCGATATGAATCACCTGAGCTTTACATTCTTAAACTGTGCAAACTCAACATTTTATTAAATAATGCAATGTAATTTACACATGTTGAGTCGAGCTCTACCCTGATTGGACCATCATTGCAATAACCTGTACACTCAATGTGATTCTATTGATTACCTTTGATTTCACCAGTTCTGACTGGCTGGAAGGACATTCCTCATTTCCGAGATCAAATATTGCTATCAAAGACTGGAGGGCAATGTTAGCAAAACGACTGAAATCCTTTGTGGCAATCTCAGCCAGGGCTTTCTTCATAATGATGTTATAGTCTTCATTCACCTGCGTTTAATAAGTTATGTTTTAACGCTGTGCCTAAGTCATAATAATATTCCAATTGCTTGCAAATATGTGAGATTTTACCTGGCCATAATGCTGAAATATCTTGGCAACACTGTGCTCTGAAAACATACCATTTGCCACAAGATCACAAGCACTGTGAAACATCATCTGTTGTTCTTCATGCTTTTGCTTTTCCTTGATGAAAAACTGATTCTCTGTAGATGAATAAGTAACGAATCATTATTGAAGTGACTCACTTGGAGCAGGTAGTAAACTGAGCAAAAATTACCTTCCCCATTTTCCCCTTGGCTGGCATCTGCTGCTGCTTTCAATGAAAGTTCAGCCCACTTCTGGAGTATAATTTCTTTCAGAGAGTCATTTGGATCGATGACAATGTTTTCCAGGTGTTGGCATTTTTCTGCCTCATATTTGAATTTTGCCACAAGGTTGCAGGTAGTTATGAAAGCCTGAATCAAGATACACGCATTACACATCCAATACACACAAGATTTTCTGCCGTATGTTGGCTTAATATACATTTTGTGTTTTAGCAGTCTGCATGATATTTGATATCACAGCCACTTTGCAGTGAACTTAAGAAGAAAATAATGGGCAATATCACTTACCTTGTTGTGCAAGTCAACAGCTTTGCAGTCATTCATAACATGCAACATCAGGGTCAAAAATTCATCTGCCCGTGACATGAGTACATTCAACACAGGGCTATCTGGCTTCACAATCTTTGCTTTACTGCAGCAGAAAGTCCATGAAAGGTATCCATAGCATATTGATATGCAATGGTTAATAGCCTGACATGATAAATAGAGAAAAAGAACAATTATCTTAATGCAAGCAATGTTTTTGTAGCAACCAGACACCATTACACGCATTAAAGCATGCAGCTGGCAGTCTTTACCTGCATTGGGAGTTCACTTGTCATTTGGAGGCTGCCGTCGATGAAGGCAAATGTCTCTGTCCATATGTCGTATTTGACCATGTTGATGTGCGAGTACAAATTTGCAACTTTTGCGCAGGCAGTGATCACAACAAAATGATCACAAATTCCTTTCTGTAAGAATTGTTTGCAATTTTTTAAAAGTGTGTCCTAATTCCCCNCCCCCCCCCCCCCCAAATGTGTATGATACAAAATCTCTATCTATGATTTCACAGCAATTTATTTTATAATTATAAGATGAGTGCACATGTTCTAACATGTGAAAGAGTACAGTGAAACCTGACTGAAGGGGAAATTCCATATTGAACATTTCCGACTTAAGACAATTAAAAATTATGTGGTGGAATAAAACAAAATATCACTTTGGCCAAGTGCCTGCTTCAAAACAGGTCATTGTTGAATTTCGCTACTTTTAAGAAAAATACTCTTCATCTGTACTTCTCCTTCTCAACCAAAAGCAACCGTTCTCATCACATTACCCCAAACATCCTTAGCTTCTGTGTTACCACTGCATATACAGCTGCTTCCACCTACCTTCTCGCAGAACTCCACCCAACTCTCCTTCCACTTCTTCACAAACACCTGAGCAATGTGTTGAATGTCAGTAAAACATATTCTTGCAGTAGCCTTGCTCCTTCCCAGTACACCAAGGCTTTCTGCTGCAACTTGTATAACCTCCGAGTCCACATGTGTCTCCAAAACATGTTTCAGTACTCCCAGGACATCACTGAGATAAATCTCCAGGCCATCAAAATGGTGGGTCAGGTCTAAATACTGAATTAATCTCACAATGTGAACCAGGTTCTCAGGTACGGTACCAAGTGTCATCATATCAGGCATTTGCTTCAAAAGGTCTTGTGTTGCAAGCATTCTCTTCTTGATTATTTTGTCACACAAATTTGTACTTGTGCCCTGAAAGAGTTTTTAAATTGATGATAAATGCAGAGATACACGGATACATCACTGTGGGAGGGAACCCTGAAAAACCCCAGGCACACATGAAGATAACCCATGAGAAACCTCTGTCCAATCTGGGGGATGGAATGCAGGACACTAACTAGTACCGTACACCTCCTATTTAATAAAAAAAAGTAGTTTCCACCGTATACCTGCTTTCGGTTTGGTTGCCATTCGAGCTAGGCATACTGTACAACATCACAACTGATTAGGACATCCAAAAGACTAGGCCCATATCATATAACATGCTTCAATGCAAGTAATAATAAAGGTTTCCTACAAATATAAATGATAACTGGTATGTTTTCAATGTACAGCACTTACTTTTTGCCAACGCTTCCCAGTAGCAATCTGCTTCATGCATGATGTCATTAGCTGAAGAAGTAGTTCAATTTCTTCAGAGTCCAGCTCCTCGTCAGTATTTTGATCCTCCAAGAGTAACTCAGTCATGGTTTTCCAATCAGTTACCAAATCATGTACTCCAATTAGTGCCTCCACAATTACGTCAAGGTATGTAACCAACTATTTAAAAAAAGTTGCGTAAGTTTTTCAAACAATTATTATTAATGATGCCAACTAGTTCCAATCCTTGACTGCAGATAATCAAATCTCAATACTTCCAATATTTGCCCCTGTTAGAGCTGCATGAACATTGATACAATACACGTACTAAGGAAGCTACAAGGATCATGTACTGGCAACTGGTAATGCTCACCTTCTTTGAAATGATGTGAGACACAAATTGTCTTAGAATCATAGCATTTGATGGCTTTTTATTTCGTTTGCCTGGTTTGACTTTCAATTTACATTCCTTCACCAACTCATCCATGAAAAACTTTCCTGCTGCTGTAAAAATGTCTCTCTTCCTAGAGCACAGCAGGAAGAGCAAACCACTCTCCTTAAGGTTGTCAATGCTTAGATTGTGGCTGCCACATCTGTAACAAGAATGAGTACCTGTATGTTACACCAAGACACTACTCACTATTTCATCCGTACTTGCAGATTTCAAGATGCTGCAGCACTTTTTCACATATGATATGAGAAATGATTTTTAAATGGCAATCGACATAGAAGCTGCTGGGTGCCGTAAACCTCACCTGAATATTGTAAGAAGGACCTTTGTTGCCAGGTTGGATGTCGTTAAATTGGAATTCCTTGTCAAACCAATCACTCGTGCCAAGTAGATACTAGTACATTTCTTCAGATAGGCGATGGCCTTAGGTGAAACGAACATGGCACTCAAACTCTGCAGGTAAAACGTTAAATATGTCAAAGCTCAGCTCCATTCATAATTCAGATGCAGCGTTTACAGTTGGAGCCCTTCTCCACTGAGCCAGTTGGGTCCAGGAAACTTTGATATGAAATATACTCTAGTGAATCCTGCTAGTACTTTTAACCGCAAAAGTAATGTCGCACTGTTACGTGCTATGTTTCTGAGTACCCCCTCTGTGACACCCCTGGGTATGCGTCAGTCCCCTTGCTGGTTTATTATGTCCAGTGCTACTCCGGTTGGCCAAAATGCATGACACACTGTGATAATTATATTAGGAAGGTTTTATTGAGGCACTTGGGGCAGGATTCACCAGGTCACATTTGAGTGGGTCAGAATAATAACGGCATATCCCAAATGGTCGAATTTGAGTTTTTGGTGGCTGTGATTGCAAGATACATCAATGAATCAGTTCCATAAGTTGGAGCCATACCTTTCTATTAAATCCACATTTACGTTGATATGACTACATTAAAAAGTACTATTCTGCACACATTTAAACCTCGAATATCTCAAATACATTATTTGTGATTGGGATATGCCGTTATTATTCTGACCCACTCATTTTACAAGTTACATTTTCATGTTATTCACTGTTTACTAATTGCTGCCTGCAACGAATCGTGTAAGAATCTGAGGATGGAGATGGGGGAGTCTTTACCCAACAGTGAAACCTGACTCAGAGGGAACCAACTTGCCTCAATTGAGACGAGCCCTTGGAAATCTTCATTTATAAGGTTTCCATATCCAAGCATTGGAAAAGTAAGAATCTCTCTCTGGGGGCGTAGATAAAAGGTACTTGGCCCAACCATGAATGACTTTCTGATGATGTACAGTAATTTTACAACAACTCACAATAGTATCCTAATGCAATTAATTTGTAAATCTCTGCCCACCTGACTTTCCATTCAATCTATTAATGACACTAGGCATAACTCCATCCAATGTTTGTATAGTGCAAGGTGACTGTGTTGCCACTACTTTATATGTAACCCTCCTAATATAGAAGTAGGTAACAAAAGAAAACAAAAATATTATAATACATGCTGCGCAAACATCACCTGCAACATTTTCTGCTGCACCCGTGGATCTGGATCTGCCAGAAGGTATTCAACACTACCTAGCACGTCTGGCTTGGTAAACTTTGCAGGGGAAATCATGACCCATTCAGTCAATTCTGCTACGACAAGCAGGCGGACCTTTGCGCTGGAATCCCTCCAGTGATTGGCATAAACACAGTCAAGCAAATTTGCAATGATGCCATCCAAGTTTTCCTCAAGACTTTTAAGGCCATCTATGATTTGGGCCAATTCCTTGTAGTCTTTATTGTCTGGATTTTCATGCCTTCGGGTTTCATACTCCTTTATGTTCCTCTGAATATCACAAATCATTGCAACACTTGCTGTTATCATCTTGAGTACTGAAATTTAAAAATTATTCATATTTTTATGTTGGGGTCATATTTCAACATATTGCTAAATATTCCCAACCTTGAAAAAAAAAAGAAATATTAGTAGAAAGAGAGAAAATAATTGGCTATAAGCCAAGTCAACTTTTGCTTTTTCCCCACTTTATGAACATTAAAATGGTTTTCTTGAAACTAGTTTATAATGGTGTAAATTTAGGAGACTGACTCATTTCTTACACATCCTATTGCAAAATACATGGTTTTCTTCAATGGTGAAATTTCAAGAATGTAAATAAAAAAATATATCAACAAAAGTTGACCAATATGGTTACAAACGCACAATAACATGAAATGGATATAACTGCAAACCTGCACGTATAGACACTTCACGAAAATCCACCATAGTCGAGTTTGACATATGAATTAAAAATGAGGAAAAGGAATCCATCACTGTGTCATTGTCCATGATATCTTGTTTCATTTTAAGCACAACAGATTTCATGAACTCATCGAACACAGGCATCAGAGCCCTTCTGTCATTCCTCGTCATAAAGAAGTTTTGAGGTTTATCCTGAAAAATAATGTGACACAAACAAATTAAGTCCAAGATGACATTACCATAAAAAACATTAATTTTTTATGTGAAGCTTCTCAAGCTTAACCCCTCAACTTCAATGCTGAGGAGGTCTGAGCCATTTTATAGGCATTCCACATGAAAAGGGCCACCTTTTTCATTCACCAGTCAGTGTCCTACTTTCCGTCACATGCAGGATAATTATGTAGTACTCATAGGCATATTATTGGAGTAACTGGTTTCAGCATTTACTGACTGGTTTTCTCCATGGAGGCACTTGCAAGGATGGGAAATGTTAAGTTTTTTGTGTGCATATCACATTTTGGAATAATAAGTTGCCTGTATATCCCATATGAAGGTCTAATGAGATGCATTATTTTAGAACAGGTTAAATTTTTGTTCATTTATTCGCAGGCAAAAGGCACAAAAAATTATGTACTCACAATAGGAAAGAGCATCTCTCATAAAATCAATAAATCATACATCTTATTGCACCATGCCATATGATATGGGTATGCATGTCATGCCGTCACAGTGGCCTGCACTCTAAAATTGGTGACATTATCTGCTTCTGTAAGAATATGACCAATGTGTAGATACTGAACGAAATGGCTTTGCCCACAAAATAATTTCCATCATTATTACAGAAATGTAGTCCCTAATATACAAATTGGTGAAAAAAATGAAAGATGACCTATTTCACTTGGAATGCCTCAGTAACATTCACATCCCAAGTTAACGGCATCACATTAAGTAATACCTGGTGTAACTCAGCCAAGAACTTGCTCGATAATATCTCTGGGTCCTCATCACACTGCATGTCAAAGGTTACTTTAGCATTAAAACCATTCATGTGAATGACCAGTTGGATCAGTCTTAAAGTTGACATGTTCTCATCCTGCTGGTATTCATCATACCAACACTGCACAATCTCCTACATAAATGTAAACACATAGTGATGTGAAAAAGTCGCACAAATTATAAAGTGGCCGGTAAAAATTAGTGCCTTGCCTCCATGTTTGCATTCCTTTGGGCCAATTGATACATCAAGCTGTCATGATCAACCAAAGGGAATATCTCTGTTCCACCCTGATTATTCCTTGCCTTGCGAGGCTCTTCCTTTGGATCACTTGTTGCCTCACCATGATCTTGAGGCATTTCATCTTGATTGTCAGACAGTTTGTCTGGATTGCTTGTCGCCTCAGGGGACATCTCATTTACTTCATGAGGTACTTCACCCTGAACACGTCGCTTTTTGGGGTGAACAACAGACACGGGAAGCGACACAGGCTGCCTCTTTCTGCCCATTTTCTTTGTGATATCTGTTTCAAAGACATCAAAATACAACAAAATGTTAATAAACCTATTTCCTTCCAGTCTATCACAAGAGTTTGATGGGAAAACAATTTTTTATGCAAGGAAAATTAACTAGCTACCACAAGGTGAACTTATTGTAGTCACTGTAATCTTACCACATCCCAACATATAGGGGCCATTTACACACAGCAATGAGGAACTCAGATCCATTCCAATACCAGTTGTCCATTAATATTTTCCTTACAGTTTTCTGAGCATCATTTCCAATTACACATTGTGGATCATCTGGTTTCATATCAATAAGGATGAATGCTGTTGATTATGTTGTGTTCTTTTTTGGGAGGGCCAACTAAATTTATTTTATCATATAATCATATCTGGATTGGGACAAGTGG
Organism: Catajapyx aquilonaris; assembly: GCA_000934665.2. Taxonomy (NCBI): domain Eukaryota; kingdom Metazoa; phylum Arthropoda; class Diplura; order Dicellurata; family Japygidae; genus Catajapyx; species Catajapyx aquilonaris. The sequence continues at coordinate 2,699 of JYFJ02004671.1, read as the reverse complement.
ACCTCTTATCCTGATATCTTGATTGTGTCTTGTATGTCTTGCAGGTAAAGTGAGAGTTTTTACATAATGTTACTTATTATAACTCCATGTTTGAAAATATTGCAGTTACATTTTACTGAGGTAATCATCTCGTGAGACTTTTTTGGGTGCCATAATAGTAACCACACATCTATCATCTAACCCAGGCACACACCTGATTAGGTTTATACTTCTTTGACCTCACTTGTTGCAGAGATAATCCCAAATTACATTACGCAGCCCTCCTAAAGAACAGTTACTGCTAATGTGCTGTATGACACTCCAGTGTATCTACCTCTAATAATGGTAAATTATTCCAAAAAGTAAGATTAAAAATAAAATAGCATTGTTCAACCTTCTGTGACATAATTAATATTGTATTGATTAGTCCATAAATCTCACATTTAACATTACTTTTCACTGCCTTATATATGCTAGACAACTACATTACTTTAAAGACCAATGTAAAAAAGAAAAAACTACTTAGGCACAAAAATTTCTTACTGCAGGTGAATGTGAGATTGCCAGATTGGGAATTAATGTGGTGACTGGTGTTATCAGCAGCCACACTTTCTCGTGCAGCTAGTAAGTTTGATTAACATGTCATCCTAAGTCATTGCTGTGTCTCAGGTCACACTCGGAAAACAGGCTATTTTGCACTATTGACCTTTCTAGTAGCATACTATGTAGGCTAATTCAAGATAATAACACTACCAACTTTTTAAAGCAAGTAGGATGACTTGCGAGTCACATTATTGTGCTCTTGCATTTAATTACAGATTCATCCTGAATATAATGGGTCACTCAGCATTACTTAGGTCCATTACATTAATTTAATTGGCATTTTTTGATAAAGCTGGGCAAAGAGATAAAAATCCCACGTTCAATGGTGATCATTTACTTGACATCCACTGAACATTTGTACTGAACCCTGGTCAATCAAGCGGTCATTGACTGGTAATTCATCGAGTGTCACTGGGGATGGCTACTAATCAATGCCAGGCTTTCTGCATGTAAAAAATGAAAGTTAAATGAGCGGAAAGGGCGAGTGAGTAGCTGCTGCTGCTGCCGCCTCCCACCCCACAAAGTGACTCCCTTGGGCGAGTCGAGTAGGTCCATCCGTGTCCATCCTTGGCTATATTGGCATGGTACACTGACCCGCCTTCACCTACCATACCACTGCTGCACCCTCCGTCCGAAGACTCCCAACTCGCCCACTCGCCCAATGCCCTGTACCATGCCAGCCATGATGTAACTCGGCAATGAAACGCTTGCCACTCCAACAGTACTCTTTCTTTCCCTGTTCGATGCAACCCATGACCATCCCAACTAGGCAAGAAACACGACCCCCATTCGCACCTACCTGCTTCTCCCCCTGTCGAATCAGACGCGGCGTATACAGGCACCGGTCGCCCTGAAAACACTGAACCACAGACCCGCGATGGACGACGAACGTAAGCCGAGACAGAGACGAAGAGAGAGGGAGGGGACGACGAAGCGCGATGGCGTCTCAAGCCCAAGCCGCGGCGGATGACTACGACGGTCGGATGCGTTTCCGCGCGAAATCAGAACTACTTTCCCCACCCACTCGTGCAGTTTCTTATTCCCAACACAACGTACAACAGCTAGCCCAAACTGATCCCTGCAAACATGGGATATGGAGACTGACCATGCACTCTGGCTTTTACTGCTTTCTTTGTCAACCGGAGGAGAAGGACAGCGCGGGTCTATTTTATTAAAGCGGAGGTGAGCCTTTTTGCATATGGATATTGCAGGTGCGGCGTCAGCTGACAGTATTGGCGGAACGGGTGCCGCCATTTTTAGTCAGGCGATATGATTGCACGACCATTCAAGACCATCTCAGCTCATACCAGCATTTAGTATATCGTTGTGTACTCTGAAGATGCAATTTCGTTCGCACTCTCAATGCTCAGGCACTCAAAAATAGATATTGCTAAAGTTACGAGAAATCGGTACTTTTCTCATACTTGCGTGTAGGTGGATCAGGTGGATGCATTGGCTCTATGAAACCACCAGAAGATTGAAAGAGTTAATAACTGATTGTGAGTTAATGTGCATATGCACAGAAGGCTTTCGTTGGGAAAACACCAGTGCAGGCTGAATTTAATGATGCTCATAACGACATAACCTCATTACTGCTTGTTGGACTGTAGTATTATGGGAAATAAAATTATACCTCATAATTACATTATAATTAATGCACGGCTTTATCGTAAGTAGATGCACTTTTTTTTAAAGTATATGAACATTACCCAAACATAGTGGCCCGAAGGTGCTGCTATTCCCAGGGTAACCTACATGAGTGCCGTCCTCACCGCCTTGTAGGTTACCCTGACCCTGGCTATTCCCAGTCAGGAATAAGTTCAAATAATAGCTAATCATTCGCGTGACATGAAAATAATAGCTGCGCTGTTTTCGGCCTTCATTCCTGCGTCTTGCGTCGATGTGCGCAGCTGGTGCGCCCTCTGCGCTGTTTGACGCATGCGCCCTAGTGCAGGAGTCTTGTGCTGCTGCTGCTGCTGGAATAGTGGGAATCGGGTATCGGCTAGAGGGCTGTCCGGCGCAGGGGGGTGCAACTCAGATAGGGGGAATTATTCCACGTTTATGGTTGGTTTCACCAAAACTAGAGGCGCTGCTAGTACGATACCAGATGAAGCGGA
>JYFJ02004670.1:0-30242 GCA_000934665.2 Catajapyx aquilonaris | reverse complement strand
GGGTCTCTTCTGCCTTCGCACTCACTCACTCGATTTGTAAACAGTGGCAACAATGGAAGCGCTCTCCATGGGCTGATGTTTGAATTGGCCCGCCGGACAGGGTTGCCAAGTAACGCCGCCGCCGCCGGAAAAAAACATTCAGCGACGGCTATTATGTCCAGCACTGTGCCAAAGCTTTTATGACCAATGTAATGAAAAATCCATAACTTTTGATCTAATCAAGATTTTGAGGATATATCTCTTTTAACAGGTGCAACAAATGTACCAAATTAAATAAAAATATGAGAAGGTCGGGTGACATGGTCTGGATGATCTGACATGGAATGACCCCCTCTAATTGTTTCATATTTGTTACAGGGAGAATAAATTTGATCAAATCTGCAATATCACATTATTTTACGCCATTATGACTGTTTAAAAAAAAGTATTCATAGGAGTAAAATTAATTTGAATTTTTAAATCATTTGTTTCACATTATTCATCTTAGACCTTTGTTTTAGATACTGGTAAAATTGAATGGAAATGTAAACAATGCATTAATGATTGTTATGCTTCTTTTTTAATACAAAGGAGGACTGGAAGGAAGGCATTTTCGAAGATGAGGATCAAAATGGGAAAGAGAATAATACTGAAGATTTCTTAGGTGCAGGAGAAGTAGCTCAGCTGAAAGATGTGAGTGAATTTATAACTTACCATTCATTTGTCCGAGTTGTATTGCTGGTTCGTCAAATTGGTCTTGATCGATATATAGGGGTAATTATTTATAGTGCGATCAGAGCAATCTATTCATTACTAGTAGGCTACATCATAAGATTGCACTGCCTGGATATTGCATTGATTTGTTTATTATCAGTTTATAACTTCATATAGGAGCATCCTGTGCAGAAAGAAAAGCCTTCAAAGGTTCCCATGCAGTGTGAGGTGTGCAGCAAGACTTGGTTCTCGCAAAGGAACCTTAAGGAGTGTATCAAATCTCATGAGAAGGCTGCCAATGAATGCAAGGAGAAGACGAATGATCGAAGAGGCAAGACTAGCCGAGGAGGAAATTCTGGGAAGGGGAAGGTAAAGAAACTGTATGATGAGACGAAGAAATTAGTTACTGATAAGGTGGTTGGTGGAGAAAGTATCGAAGAGATGAAAAAGACACTTGGAACTAATGGTGGGTTGTATCAGTGTGAACTTTGTTCTTATAAGTCTGGATTTAAGTCTTACTTGACCGTGCATTTGAGAACTCACACTGGAGAGAAGCCGTACACTTGTAAGCATTGCAACAGGAAATTTACACAGAAGGGCACCTTAAATGTTCATATCAATGCTGTTCACCTGAACAAGAAACCACATGAATGTGAATTTTGCTCCCAGAAATTTGTCCAATTGTGTAATTTGAAGCTTCACATTAATGCTGTTCACTTGAAATTGAAATCGTACGTATGTCAAGTGTGTGGTGAGAAGTATACAAGCCCAAGTAATGTGCAGCGGCACATGCACTCAGTGCACCAGAAGAGTGCACCTTACTCATGCTCAAAATGTGGGAAGAGATTCAGCAGGCATGACAGTCTCAAGAGGCACATGCCCATCCATGATGTGACAGGAGCGTAGGTTGAAGGGTTGTGTGTATCACCTTCGATGAATTCAAGGTGACTGTATGTTATGCTGAAAGTGAGCATTATTCCCTTTCATTGACAACGTCACATATTTTTGTGTGTGTAAATTATTGGAAGTAGGTTTCTTTAATTTTGGGAGATCCCTTAGCTAGTGCATTTAATTTTTTCCCACTTGTTTAAAAATTCCAAATGCTGTACGGACCTGTAAAGTTGCTTTTGATGGCATGAGGATGCAGAGTAATGATGTTATTCCCAATGAGAAAATCCGTGAGCCTTAAGAGACTGAAGAATACATGCATTTAGCGACTATAATTTTGCATTACATTTCTTCCCGTTACAAAAAATTGTAGTGTCTGAAGACTGAAGCAGGTGAAAAAAGAGAGAATCTGGTGTGCAAATCAGGTCAATGTGAAAGTGGGAAATTATGCTACGTGATACTTGAAAGTACAATATAATAAAGGTGTTGTTGAGAAGAGAAGTATGGATTGTGTTTCTATTGAAAATTATGGGTCAGCGATAGCATTAAGCATGCTTAACCTTTCAAGTGAAGCTGCCATGGTGTTGTCAAGACCGCTGCGATCAATTTGTATTTCCACCAATGCCTGTCTGTGTTTGACATTTTTTTTGGAACCTTCAATGTCCAACATATGTCCCAAGAAAAATGTCCCAACATATTAGGATTCCATTCTCCGTGTTTATTGTTCAGTACAATAATGTATGAGTAAGTACTCTACAGTAATCATCCAGTAATGAACTTCCCATGCATATTTTCTTATTTTCAGTACAATATATTACAGCACAGTGTGCATATTATTTTAGGTTCATGAATCGGGAACAAGTGACTCATTGTTTTCAGTGTCAATAATCAGTTTCGTGAGGGTTTTTCTAGTTATTTAATGCACTCCTTGCTTTTTACTTTTTGCTTCGCTTTTTGGGAAGGGATAAGGATGGAAGGAAGTGGCTGTGGCCTGTTAATTACGGAAACAACTCCGGAATTTTCCTGGAGGGACCGTGGGAAACCACCGAAAACCACAGTCAGAGTTTCCGGTCCCGGGATTTGATCCCCGGACCTCCCGATTAGCAGTCGGATACCATGTCCCCTCACCTACTGCTGCTTCGGTCCATTATTAATTATTAAATGCAGTAATAAGTAATGATTCAGGTACATTTTACAAACTAGTGTTGTAATTGTGATGCAGCCGCAGTGCCAAGAGTTTAACGATGGTAATTATTTTCATATAATGAGGTACAGCGCTCGGCATGCCACGGACATGTCCTTCTGTGAATGGGCTTTATTTCCGCTATGTTCTCATGTCGTTCAAAATGACTTGTAATTAATTATAACAATTTTTGACAGTGCCTTGTGGCCTAATTAATTGCAAGTTCTTACATGCCCGTAACCTTTGCATATGCAGCATAATTATGCATGTAATGTGGATTAACATGTAAATACAGATTAAAAAGTTGCAGGATTAGACTTCAATTTTTGCCTATCCTTCATTGCACCTTGCCCACCCGTATTGTTGAAGAAGATGCGGCGTGAGCTCCAAAACCCTTGCAACAATAGCCGCCGTACAATCTACTAAAAGTAAGAGATGTACGTACGATGGGTTCGAATAAATATGCCATCAGTTTTGCCAAAAAATTGCTAATTAATGCAAGCTGAACTTGTTAACTTTCACTGAATGATTTGCTCAACAGCCGTTTATTTAATTTAATACAAGTCATGAACTACTGTAATTGATGGAATACAGTAGATGTACTTTTCATGGTCACCGCTAGATGGCAGAACGGAAAATGACGTCACGCATTCTAGAAGAGAAACGTAAAACGCGCCCCTTTTGCGGACGATTAGAACGCACCCCAGATAATTCCAACATGGCGCCTTCTTTTTCTTGAGACGACAGATTCTTCTCAAGAAAAGGTCTGATTTTCCTTCTATTTGTGGTTTCGTGTCCGTTCCTGGCTGATGGAGGGAAGTAGAGGACTGTTGGGCAGAGGAGGAGACACGATGAGCCTGATGGAGGCAGTGCTGGGGAACAGGGAGATCTTGAAGGGCCTGGAAAGAAGAATGGGGAAGGTGGAAGGGATGGTGAAGGAGGAGGTCGGAAGGATTGAAGCACTGCTCCAGGAGCTACTGGTCAGAACAAGGAAAGGAGGAGGTTGGTTATTGGCAGTGTTGGGCATGGTAAATAATATTTCCAGTTATTGATGCCCTGCCGTTAGTTTCAGGTGAAGGGGCATGCGAGTCATCAAGTTCTATTGTGAAGGAAGAATTACAGTCAGAAGAATACCCAACACTGAACGCATTGATCCCGCAAGCAGCGGATGAACATGACCACGTACATGATGAACACGACAATCAGGTTGGCTCCAGGAGGACACATTACGTTAAATTATTCTAATGATATTACTGTGATATTAAGTATGTTACGCTGGTTTCAGGATGAAGGATTGGCAGGAGAATATGTCGGCAGTTCCAAATGCACAGGAGAGGAAGACAACGGTTGGTTGCATGAGTTTTGCCTCAGATTAATGTGAATGATTTTAACAGTTAATTTTCTTCGCAGGTCTAGTCTGCAGGACTCATCGCTTGAGTGATGAAGAATTGGAAACACATGCGGTGTGCACCATCCTGCAGGGTACAGAGGGCGTCTCTTCTGATGTGGCGCCAATGCTCTCCAAGCCAGTGATCATCTGCAAAGATGAAGAGGGCGAGTACTTTGAAACTCAGGTAGGCCATCTGACAGTGTTGCATGGGTTGGATGAGAAATAACTAATTTCATCTTCTTGAAATATAATGAGGGTGGTGTAGGAATAGTTTTATTCATCAGTGTAACCACCTAGTCAATTTTTAACATTTCATAGCGGGAGGTGGAGTGGCGCTGCAGTAACGTATGCTTTCACAGATAGAAGTGTCCCTGGTTCGATCCCAGGCCCGGGCATTCCCCCCTTTCATTTCGTGCGGAGTTTGGGGTCACCTCCGGCTTCGTCTAGGGTGGGATTTCTGACAGACAAACCCAGGGGAGCTCACAAAATGACCATAGTGCCGACATTGCACATCCCCTCTCAGTCACCCTGCCCTCGGACCATGGCGCTTCGTCAAAACATGACAAACTGTCCCACATTGTGGCAATAAATGTCCATGCAAAACCTCATATGAGGTATGCACTATACCCAATTATTATTATTATTATTATTATTATTATTATTATTATTATTATTATTATTATTATTATGGATACTGTGAAAGTTATCAATTGCTTCCAATATGAAGGGATTTTTAACACCTGAATCTCGCCTCAGTGGAAAATGTAGGTTCTCTCATGTTAGTGTTGTGAACATTACATTTTGGGAAACCGTACAAAATGTGATGAAAGTTGCATCAGTTTGCCTTCATTTTTACACAGTTTGCATGCCTATCAAATTGCATTGCATCTTTTCAATTATCATCCTGTTCATAGGAAAGCGTAATTGCATTTGTTCCAGGGTTAGGGCCGAAAAATGCTTTATTTGAACTAATAATGGTGTTGTGCATTCAATGAAGTACACTTTTTAAATTCTTGCAGGATGAAGGGTTGGAAAAGGAATATTCCAACACGGCTGGATGCACAGAGGAAGTTACCCACAGTCAGTGGAAATAAGATTCGAAAGAGAGTGATATTGAGTGCATTATTGACATTCCATATTTTTCACAGGCTTTGACGTCAGGTGTACTGTTTTTCATGCTGATGAAGCGGCAGAGACACTGGCAGAAGAACCTAGTCATTTTGAGGCTCTGCAGGGCAACTCATCAGATGTGAGACCATCTCACCCAAACACAACCATTGTTCATGAACACTTTGAGACACAGGTACAGTAGTTTGTTTCTCATTATTGCAGGGGCTGGCGGAAAGGTTTGAAATATTTATTGGGAGATACCATAGGATGCCACGTCTTTTCTTCAAATGGAAGCAATACTTCCACATTGAATATTGTTACTCATTGCCAACATCCTTCTTGACACTGGCATAGCAGAGGTGAATACAAACCTAGTTCTACTTCCTGCGTCACAGTCGAGTAGGATTCTGGAAGATTTAAACAGGAATTGGTGTTTTAACTCTCCAAGACATGCTTTACACTATGCCACTCACTGCGGATGGTGAACTAACTCGTTTTATCACATAAAATGCCAGTCTCAATTTGTTTTCACTAGTCCTCATTAATTGTTCCATATTTGATTCAGGGAGAATAAATGTGATCAAATCTGCAATATCATATTATTTTTATGACATTGTGACTGTTTAAAAAAAAAGTATTCATACGAGTAAAATTAATTCGAATTTTTAAATCATTTGTTTCACATTTCATCTGAGACCTTTGTTTTAGATACTGGGAAAATTGAATGGAAATGTAAACAATACATTAATGGTTATTATGCTTCTTTTTTAATACAAACGAGGACTGGAAGGAAGGCATTTTGGAAGCTGAGGATCAAAACGAGGAGGAAATGAGTCTTGAAGATTTAATAAGTGAAGGAGAAGTAACTCAACTAAAGGAGGTGAGTTGATTATTAGCACGCTCATTCAATTGTCAGGGTTGACTTGATTGGTTCTTCATCACTTCATTTAGGAGGATCCTCTGCAGAATGACAAGTCTGCAAAGGTCCCCTTGCAGTGTGAGGTGTGCAGCAAGACGTTCTTCTCGCAAAGGAAACTTAAGGAGTGTATCGAATCTCATGAGAAGAGTGCCAATGAGTGTAAGGAGATGACAAATGATCGAAGAGGCAAGACTAGCCGAGGAGGAAATTCTGGGAAGGGGAAAGTAAATAAACTGTATGATGAGACGAAGCAATCACATACGGATAAGGTGGTTGGTGGAAAAAGTATCAAAGAGACGAAAAAGACACTTGGTACTAATATTGGCTGGTACCGATGCGAATTTTGTCCTTACAAGGCTCGACACCAGTCTCACTTGACCATGCATTTGAAAACTCACACTGGAGAGAAGCCACACACTTGTAAGCATTGCGATAAGAAATTTGTCCAGAAAGGTAACTTGAATTCTCATATCAATGTTGTTCACCTGAACAAGAAACCACATGAATGTGAATTTTGCTCCCGGAAATTTGGCGGAGGACATAATTTGAAACTTCACATAAATGCTGTTCACTTGAAATTGAAATCGTTCTCATGTCAAGTGTGTGGTGAGAAGTATGCATACTCACAACAATTGCTGTGCCACATGCGCTCGGTGCACCAGAAATGTGCACCTTACTCGTGCTCAAAATGTGGGAAGAAATTCAGCACGCATGGCAGTGCCAGGAAGCACATGGCCCTTCATGATGTGACAGGAGTGTAGGTTGAAGAGTTGTTATGTGTATGAACTTCAATGAGGTGCAAGTTGACTGTGTTGCGCTGTAAGTGAGCATGATTTACTTTCATCCAACTACCCCACTCCCAAATAAAAACTTGCAACAACAGCAGCCATACAATCGACTGTAAGTACGAGATGTACGTGCAATGGGTTCAAATAAATAAGCCAGTTTTGCCCCCCCAAAAAATTTTGCTGATAATTAATGTAAGCTGAACATGTTCACTGAATAATTTCCTCATCAGCCGTTACTTTATATATTTTAATACAAGAAATTGTAAACTACTGTAATTGATGGAATACAGTAGATTGTACTTTTCATGGTCACCGCCAGATGGCAAGAACGGAAAATGACGTCACGGATTCTGGAAAGGAAACGCAGAACGCGCCCAAAGCCTGCCCAAAGTTCCGAACGCGCCCGCATCTCGTGGCAACTTCTCTCTGTACAAATTAAAGTACCAAATTACGCTAATTTAATTGCAATTTTGCGGCCGGTTGTATTACCAGATTCTGCTGTAAGTACTGTACTTTCATGTGGTGCTCTTGGATTCCCCGCTGGAGTTGAACCTGGACTTAACCGTTGTCCGGAACGTTGCATAACCACATTTTGATGTCCTTTTACGAATTAAGTTAAATTAGTTAAATTGATTGTTCATTAATTTGGTATCTTATGACCATTTCAGATATTTGGTCCGATGGAGCGTCGTCAGAAGTTCAGCGCGGATGAGCCGCCAGTGATGACCCGATCCATGGACGAGTCGCTTCTGGGCCAGCGTAACGGGGAAGAGGGAACGACGGTGGACGCCGTTCACCCCAGACTCTACGCCAGGAAGCCACCGCCGGACTCCAGGCCGGTCTCATGGGCCTCGACTGACCAGGTTCGTGCCGCTCCGTGCTAGTCGCTCTCGTCATTCCCACCCTTTTGAACCCGGCAGGTGGGCAGGAGCGTATCGGGCACGGGCGGGCTGTACCTGGCCTGCGAGTACTGCAGCTTCAGAGGGGAGCTGAGGGACATCAAGGCCCACTGGAGGAGGGTGCGCCACCACTGCTACACCTGCGCCGAACAGAAGCTGGGGTTCAGGCCAAGCCGAGGGGGACAGGTGCAGAAGAAACACGTGTATGATATCCCATACGATATAAGGGAAAGTTTGCTTGCTTGCTTGCCTGTCCACGGCAACCGATTACATTGCAACGAGTACCATGGCAACATTACCATCGCAATGAGTATCATGACATGTACCATGAAAACAGTTTACATGGCAACATTACCATGACAATGAGTACCATGATAACATTTTACATGGCAGCATATTGCCATGACAACATGTACCATGGAAGCAGTTTACATGGCTACATTATCATGAGAGCATGTACCATGGCAGCATATTACCATGGCATGTACCATGGCAACAAGTTACATGGAAACAGTTTACTTGGCAACATTATCATGGCAACAAGCTACATGGAAACAGTTTACTTGGCAACATTAACATGGCAACAAGCTACATGGAAACAGTTTACATGGCAACATGTACCATGGAAACAGTGATCATGAGTACAATGAGTACCATGATAAAATTTTACATGGCAGCATATTGCCATGACAACATGTAGCATGGAACCAGTTTACATGGCAACATTATCATGAGAACGTACCATGGCAGCATATTACCATGGCATGTACCATGGCAACAAGTTACATGGAAACAGTTTACTTGGCAACATTATCATGGCAACAAGCTACATGGAAACAGTTTACATGGCAACATTAACATGGCAACATATCACCATGACAACATGTACCATGGAAACAGTGGTCATGGCAATGTCACCATGCCAATGTGTACCATGATAATATTTTACATGGCGGCATATTACCATGACAACATGTACCATGGCAACAAGTTACATGCCAACGCGTACCATGATAATATTTTACATGGCAGCATATTACCATCATTATCGTCACATAATATGAGTAAACAGTGTCAACAAAAAGAACTTTGTTTACTCCTATTGTTGCATGGGAACAAAATGATGACGTATGATCGTCGTTTCGTTTTCCGCACTGTAGTTGGTTAATGTGGCGAGGCTAGAGATGACACCGGATTGAGTTGTTTAACTGGCTGCGAAAGGGCTTTTGACTTGTTTATTATCCCTACGTTAACGTGAGCCTTTGCGTCGTTTAGGTGCGAGTGGACGCTGTCGTGCGTGGAGAAGTGCCAGTCTGCCCAGGGGGTGCAGCTGGACCTGTTGCTGTCTCACTGCGATTCCAAGCTACATGGGATCGCCGGATACTGCGGAGTTTGCCGTGGGAACCTGTATAGAGTCGTGACCAAACCGGAGTCGGATAAGAACATTTGCAGATGCTACCTAGACAAGACCGATCCTTAGCGTTGCTGTAGATCGAACCAAAAAATTGCATTGTCGCAAAAGCCCAGTTTTGTGATCCCGGTTAAAAGAAGGGCCATTTACCTGATCTGAAGTGTGCCGTAAACGTGTGAGAGCCACTGCCAAAAGGGCACGACAATGCAACCGACTTATAACTATATTTATATGCTGGAGGAACCATCTCAGTCGCAGTGTGTGTGCATAAATTGAGCTGGTGTGGTCCTACGTTGCCTACGTTGCGTGTCAGGAAGCAATTGGATCACGTGTAGTTGACTCAACAAGTCATATGGTCCATTCAATATAATCTTTTTTGGCTGGACCGAATGGTCCTGATGTACTCGGGAAAGATTTTGCCTTTAGATGATACTCGTTGAGGTTGATCGGTTGATTTGCAAGGCAACTAAGGCCATCTGACTCTTAAGAAGCGTCAGTCGATCGAATATGAAGAAGCCAATGCAACGAAGATATAATTGTAATAAGCCAGGATAGGATCGCTAAGTATTTAAGGAATCCAATAAGTTGTACAACTATTTTAATCGGCGCAAGTGTCCGTACAACTAACCTGAATTTGATTGGCCAGCTGCAAATTATGGCAATATATTACGATTAAAACAAATGTGCAGCATATGTGAGTAATGGCTGCTAATTACTGATTAAATTTAAAACTACTGCAATGTTATAATTAAAGCAAACGCGTGCAGCACAATTTTCAGAATAATGGCTGCTAATTACTGATTTAATTTAATAATTGCAAATATTTTTTACTATTAAACCAAACGTGCAGCATATGAGAATAATGGCTGCTAATTACATATTAAATTTAACTATGGCAATTTGTTACAATTAAAGCAATGAATGATGGCTGCCTAATTATGAAGTGTTAATTTTTTGCAGCTTCGTTACTAATTGATGCAATACTCTGCCTTAAATAAGCATTGCTGCAATTGCTCATTACTTGTCAAGAACAATTGCGGATTTTGAGTGAACAATCGGTGCCAATGCGAATAAGTAATAATTCCGGTGCATTTACAGAAGGAATAATTAATAACGATGCTAGTTATTTTTAAATAACGCGGCACATATTGCTGCTGTGTTCTCATGTCTTGATATAAATGGCTTGTAGTTAATTATAACGACTGCATTTACAACAGCGCCTTACTCGTGGCCTACTTAAATAAAGTGCTTTGTAAATTATGTGTACGCAGCTTATGTACATAAATCGGATTGTATAAATAGCAAAAGGACGGGTAACATTAAAAAAAGGTTGCGGATATTAGATTGCAATTTTGCTCGTTGGCACTTTGCCCGCCTCTTTTTTTCCCCCCCCCCCTCCTTCTTCTTTCAAACGTGAGACACACACACACACTCCCACACACATGCCAAAAATACACATGGAAGTGGGGTAGGAAGGGTTCAGGGGGAGGGGGTGGGAAAAGGCTGCGACATTCTCAAGACTTAGGAGTCAAGAGTCTGAAGCAAACACACATATCCGACTGGTAAGTACGGATTCATTTCATGTAAAAACTTGAATCGAGATGCATTAATTTTTGGCCGAGGGGGGGCTTTGCACATGGATGTACGTGACGTGTTTATTTTTGGACAAGTGAAGTTGGCAAGAATTCCAGTCTTGCTGCTTAATTAGAGTGGTCGTTAACACTTCTGCAATGCAGCGGAAGGTGTCGACCCACTTTTTTAAAGGCCAAATCGAACCGTTTGTTGTACGACCTGTACTCGTTCAATCATTGCATTGTTTTGATATACGTACAAATTGCGCTTGATGTTGTAGAAATTTGCGGACTTGTAAAGTTGGAACTTATCCAAACTGGTTGCGATTTGTCGTGCGGCAATGTAATCATTTATGAAAATATTGCAATTGATATTGTTAGCGATGATTGTTTTTATCGCACTTTCGGTTGACATTACATGTTGCATTAATGATTTGCTGTGTTAACTCTTAACGATACATATGTGAATGCGAATTTACTGTAATTACCTCAATTTGGTGGTTTTACGTACATTTTTCTAGCGTACTTATGACGTACGACTGACAGCTTACGAGTGCAATTTTATTTCGAAACCGAACTAGGGCATTATGTGATTTGTGCGGATTTGCAGGCAATTTCGGTTGCCAAGTCATCTCTTCCGCCATCTTGCACGAGTTATGTAAACATCCTCGTGCGAAATTGTGGAGCCCCACATTGGACCATTGCCATCTGCAATACATCACCATGCGAAATCACTTCCTATTTCCGCAGAAATGACAGGTTCAATATGGTACGCAGCATGTAACGATGGCCAATTGAAAGCTAAGTGTCAGGAAGCTGCGAATCATTAAAATATGATGGTTGAATTAAACTATAGCTATTAATGATGATTGTCGGATTATTTGTTGATGTTACATCATTTGTTTATAACTTGTGCTGCTTTATTTCTTGGTTAGCTGGCTGGTAAAGAGTGTTTTTATTTAGTAAGTTGAACAAACCCATTTTGCGGTTACAAGTCGTGCAATTTGGATCGGCGCCAAAACTGATAAAACATCGTACATTTCAGCTTGACGGTACGAAATGCCTGTGGTCGGAGGCTCCAGGAACAGGGCCCCACCCATGTGGCCGCCGAGCCCTGGGCCACCCCCACCTGGTCCGGCCCAGGGTCCTGCCCAGGGGCCGACCACACCAGTAGCAAACCAAGGCCCACCATGGCGCAGACAATCCAGACCCACAACTGAGGCAGCTCCAGCCGCAGTTCCAGTCGCAGCTCCAGCCGCTCCAACCCAACCGCCAACAATGGTCACTCTGAAGTCAGTGAAGAAAGCGGAGAAGCCGACTGCGAAACCGAACATAGCGACACCGCTAGAGAGGAAAGTTCCGGTTAAGATGGAGACGCAAGTGACACCGAAGCAGGAAAAGTTGGAGCCGAAGCCAGCCGAGCCGAAGCCAGCCGAACCGGATCGCAGACGGAATAGAGTTACAAATTTACGTAAAGAAGAGGCTGCCCCGCCTCCGCCGCCTCCTCCGCCGCCACCACCACCACCAAAAGCACCACCTCCGCCACCACCAATGCCGCCCAGTGAAAACCTACTGCCTGGTAAGTACTAGTACCGGTATGTCGCCGTAACGCACAGTAATTAACATCAATTGCAGAACGTGCCCCGTTGCCTCCGTCCGTCTTGGCTAAGCTGGATCAGCTGCGGAAAAGTCCACGCAAAAGGCCAGATTGGGCCGCCATGATGCGGGAGATTGAGCTGTCGTCCCCGATGTCCAAGTCGTCCGTTAAGAGGCTACGTCATGTGGATACAAACGATCGTTCGAGTCCGCTGTTGCCCACAACAAAGTCTACAGACGGTGAGAAGTTCCTGTACGATTCGGAGAAGCCGAAGCCAAAGGACTTGCATAACCAGCTGATTGAACAGATTCAAGGAGGCATACGGCTTAAGAAGGTCAAGTGCAACGATAGGTCAAAGCCCAACCTTAGAGGTAAGGTGGATGCCGCACTTATCCCCAGTCGACTTTAATAAGACATGTTGCAGGTCTTCGCAAACTCCGGCGGCAAAAGACGGTCGAGGAGAAGATGTTTCTTCGTCAGCAGTCGCAGGAAGGAGGCGACCTTTCCTGCTCTCCGTCTGGAGTCAATCTGGACAAAGATGGGAAGGAGGTTGAGGACGATGCGGCAGCCGAGGAGGAAGAGGAGGACATCGATAAGCTGCGGGACGATCTGCAGTCAACCAAGCAGATGCTCGCCATGGAGCTGAGAGCAAGGGAGCGGGCGGAAAAGGAGCGGCAGACCCTGCAGGGTAAAGTGTACGATCTGGAGGCCGAACTGGCCAGGATGGCGAAGAAGCTGGAGCAGCTCGACACTAGACAACAATCAGAGCAGCAGGTCAGTGGATGTCCGATGGTACATTGTCAACAACTTGCTCCGACATGACGAATATGACTGCCGCACAAGTGGCTGCTGGTCAATTCGCACAGTGAATGTGATTTGGAGCTTGGCAAAGCCACAATAACATTCGTTGGCCTGCAACGAATGTTTTTTGTGACTTTGCCATGCACCATGGACAGTTAATGTGATTTGGAGCTTGGCAGAGCCACAATAGTGTTTGTTGGCCAGCTGTTCCACAATATGGACAGGTAATTTGCACAGTTAATGGATTTGGAGCTTGGCAAAGCCACAATAACGTTCGTTGGCTTGCATTGCCACATTATGGACAGTTAATTTGCACAATTTAGTGAAATTTGGAGCTTGGCAAAGCCACAATAACGTTCGTTGGCTTGCATTGCGACAATATGGACAGTTAATTTGCACAATTTAGTGAAATTTGGAGCTTGGCAAAGCCACAATAACGTTCGTTGGCTTGCATTGCTACAATATGGACAGTTAATTTGCACAATTAAAGAAATTTGGAGCTGGGCAAAGCCACAATAACGTTCGTTGGCTTGCATTGCTACAATATAGACAGTTAATTTGCACAATTTAGTGAAATTTGGAGCTTGGCAAAGCCACAATAACGTTCGTTGGCCTGCAACGAATGTTTTTGTGACTTTGCCATGCACCATGGACAGTTAATTCACACAGTTAGTGGGATTTGGAGCTTGGCAAAGCCACAATAACGTTTGCTGGCTTGCATTGCTACAATATGGAGAGTTAATTTGCACAATTAATGAAATTTGCGGCTTGGCAAAGCCACAATAACATTCGTTGGCATGTGGTGCCTCAATATGGACAGTAAATGTCGCAGATACAAACAATAAGCATCGGGCTCGCCACACTCCCAATTAACTAAAATCATTGGGCACAATGGACCAATACTGGTGCAGTCACCCGAAAGCCATACACATGACACAACATACGGGGGAATAATTGACCAGCAGCCAGTTGTCGCGATATGGACATGGCAGTTGCATGATTGTTTGCTTGTTACATGTCAAGACTGTTGGCTCAATGCCAGTAAAGTGAGCGCTTGGCAACTAATATTCATGTTCATATCTAGGCCCCACAAGCTAGATACTACGAGCCTTCGCAGCAGGTTCCCCAGTCTAGGTACCAACCGACTGAACAAGTTTCTCAGGCTAGGTACTACGAGCCGACCAGTCCGCAGGCTAGGTACGAGCAGCCAAGGCAGCAAGCAAGACCGCAGCCGCTGCATATCCAACCGCAAGTGAACAATGCCGAAGAGTACGTCGAATCGCCTCCCGTTTACTCACAAGTTGTTCGTCCAAGCTTCCCGCAGCAGCCGGGCGAGCAAGTGCATCAGATCCAGGTTGAACGTCCGCAGCAAACGCAGTACCAGTGGCAGCCGCAACAATCGCATCAGCCGCAGCAACAATCCCAGCAGCCACAGCCGCAACAATCGCAGCAACAGAGGCCCTTCTCCATGATGGGCGGCTGGCCTTCCCAACAATCCCAGTTCGGCTTACCGTCTAATTCCTTCTTCAGCGACTGGCCCTGGGGCTGACAAGTCTTAATAAAAATGGCCAACTGTATACTTCCCCCTCCCCCTGCCTCCGTTGTTGTACCGCATTGTTGCAACTCCTGCTCGGCTCTCCCCCCGGCTTTTTAGTGCCAGTCGTAGCCTTAGGTGTAATCATTACTCGTGGACATACCGGATCTAATCATACTTGGCGACAAGTACGGTAAGATCCAGCAGACGGATTGTTAGCAACAATGGAGAGCTGAATGGGAGTCGTTTTTTTGCGAGTAAAAATTTTAAAAATAATGGGCAATAAATTGATTGTGACCCATTGCGCTAGTTATTTATTGAAACAAGTCGACCCCAGAGCTGGTTCTTCTTCATTTTTAGGAATTAATCGAGGGGTAAGTCGCGCTCGGTGTCGTACGATTCAAACTTGTGAAGCGTACAGCCGACTACTGAAGTGACTTGCCCCTCTGAGCCGATAAAAACCCTTGTATGATTTAATTGAGTAAAAAGTACAGCTTGTAATTAAAATGCTGATACGCACGCTGAAGAGAAAGGTACCGACTTTACATTTAATTGACTAGAAAGTACAGCTGTTAATTAAAATGCTGGTACGCAATCAAACGCTGAAGAGAAGGTAACGAATTTAGAGATATGTATCCATTACCTTAGATTTATTGGCTTTGGATTGTCAATTGCCGGAAAATTTAATCAACATTTAGTAACGAGCAAATGGGTAAATTAATGCTGCAAAAAAGGCTCATCATCATTGCTTAATTTTTCCAGGCAAAAACTAATCGCTCGTTACTTTAAGGATTAGCTGCACTTTAAAAAAAATAATATGACACTTGCAGATGACTTTATGATACACATTATGCTTCGTACTTTCTAGTCGAATAGCAGATAATGTGAGGCTCGTTATCTGCTTAATTTTTCCAGTCGAATACTAATCGCTCATTACTTTCAGGATTAGCTGCACTTTTTAAAATAATACTTTACGACACGCAACGTACTTTCTAGTCGAAGAGTCGGCGTGAGGCTTGTTATCATCTGATTAATTATTTTTCCAGGTGAACACTAATGCCTCATTACTTACAGAATTAGCTTCACTTTTTAAATTAATATAACAAGTACTTGATGACACGCTTCGTACTTTCTAGTCTAAGAGCAGACGTGAGTTGTAAGGCTCGTTATCATCTGATTAATTTTTCCAGGCGAACAGCTTTACTAGCTGCACTTTTAAAATTAATGTCACAATCGTTTTATGACATGCTTCGTACTTTCTAGTCGAAGAGTCGACGGGAAAGCAGACGTGAGAGCGATGTTAAGCCAGTAATTGCGCCATTGCTGATGAAGGAAGATAACGGATCGGGCAACACCTTCACAAAGCTGGGCGTAGTCGAGGTAAAGCGGTGCCCTAGTGACCTCGACCTGACCGAGATGGACGAAGTTGAGAAGGAGATTGAGGGTCTGAAAGACGAGGCTGAAGGTCAGAAGAGTCTGGCCAAGGAGATGGAGGCGAAGTGGAAGAGCACGGGCGAACAGTTGCAGACGGAAAGGGCTGCGAAGGAGGAAGCGGAAAGGCGGGCTCAGATGCTGGAGGCCAAGTTGCGGAAACTGCAAGGAGATGAGGCGGTCAATTCCGCCCTCGCATCGCTTGCAGGTTGTCAAGCGCAGCTGTCGGCCGAGGAAGAAGAGGAGGAGGAAGAGGAGGAGGAAGAAAAGGAGGAGGAGGAAGAGGAAGAGCAGCCGAAGGAGTCCAAGAAGGAGCAGCGGGAAGGGCAAGTGTTGGTCAACAAGCTGCGGAACCTCCGAGAGAAGGAAGCATCGGCCAGGAAGGAACGTCGGGTACTGAAGGAGCAAATTAAGAAGCTACAAGCCGATATGGCGCAGGAGAAGAAGAGGTTAGTATCGCCGATGGGTGCATGAAAAACAATTAGTAATGTACATCGGCTTTTCAGGTACAAGGTGCTGGAGAAAGAGCTGATGCAAATGGCATCGATGCTGAAGGTTAGCGAGGAAGAGGAGGAGGAACCGGAAGAGGAAGACGAGGAGACGGAATCTGAGACGGAAGAAGAGGAATCCGAGACGGAGACGGAGGAGGAACAGGAATCGTCGGAGGCCGACAGGGGCGGACCGGAGCAACGTTTGAGGTCACAGGTCAAAAGGCAGGAGAACACGGTTAATGCGGTTAAGAAGGGCAACTACCTACTGAAGGCGCAGCTGGAGAAGTTACGAGAGGACTTGGCCGAGGAGAGAAACAAATACAGGGGATTGGAGGAGGAACTTGGAGCCGTTCTGGTCGACGTAAACTGATATTTAACGACTTTGATTTGTTATTGCCAATTAACTCAAAAGTGTGCGTGTGTGCAGCAAATAACAGACTTTTAATTTTGCAGGCGAAATAATAATAAAAAAAACATACATTCGAAACACTTCTCCGCATACTGCGTTCGATTAGTATTTTTTGTACGGTGCAAGTACACGGCACATCTGTTCATTGTGACACCTTCGTTACAACTTCATTCGCATAATAATTGTAGAGTAGTGAACACATTTCGTGCAACAATCAGTTGCAGTTCATACTTATTCTGACGTACATCATGTACTTAAATATGCATGATTCACTTACTGTACTGAAAATCAAGGCGTATTATTCAGTACGCAGCCTACAAAAATACATTCAACAATTCTACACTACTTCTTCCAACTATTCTACATGCCCCCATAGTAACGAAAACAATAAATTTCCACTAATTAAAGTAATAAGCCTGGAACCTAACGCTGAAAAACATTGTTAGGGACTTACAAGTACAAAAAAATTAATTGTAAAAAAAACCCATTGTTGTGTAACCTACACTCCGGCGAAACATAACTCGAAACAAATAAATAAATATAAAAGGAAAAAGCTTCGTAGGATCATACACAAGGCAGTGATACTCAAAATTTGAGGTATTTCAAGAAGTTATTTCTCTTTCTTAACGACTAAAATTAATGATGATACTTCGGGAGATTCCGAGGCCGGCTCCGTACTCATGGCAATGTCCAACGATGAAGGCAAAGACAAATCTTCTGGTTCGTCCGCCGAGGCTGATTTGACCTTCCGTCTCCGTGTTCGGATCTGGTCTCGCCTGAACGCGACTGGCCGTTTTACGCCATGAAGCTTGAAGTACAGTCCGCAGGCATTGCAGGCGTTCTCGCCGTCATTGTTGCGCCGCCATAGCGAAGTGGTGGACGTCCCGCAGTTGAAGCAAGTGCGATCCAGCTGCTTGACCCTCCTGGGGCGTACTTCAGGAGAGTAGTTAACGCCATTGGATTGCGTCGTGGTTCTGCACTGAAAACACTGCGGGCCATCTGGTCCCCAGTGTACCGCGGATTCGATGCCGCAGTTGACACACTTGTGGCTGAGAGGCTCTGCAACTAGAAATAAGTCTCACAGTGAAAACAAGTACGAACGTCCAGTTAGGTTGATTATATCGGATGACAACATACCAACAGACATCTGCGGCTCAGATCCTCTGAGGCTCCCGGCAGCATCCGCAGCGGACTGGACTCGAGTGGTAGACAAATCGGTCGCTGTTTCCTGCCGATGATGGCGCCTTCTGGCAGTACTCTCACTTGAGATCATCACTTCCTGCACAATTGAAACATCGGTAATTAGACGCAGCAACGCAAGAAATGTACGTGGACGACAGCATGATTACTCCTAATTCCACGCAATACGCAACGGATACAAGTACTTTCCTTGCGAAGATCACTTCTTGCGCAATTAAAACACTTTGACATCAGTAATT
The DNA here is from genome assembly GCA_000934665.2 of Catajapyx aquilonaris. NCBI lineage: Eukaryota > Metazoa > Arthropoda > Diplura > Dicellurata > Japygidae > Catajapyx > Catajapyx aquilonaris. The sequence continues at coordinate 11,688 of JYFJ02004670.1, read as the reverse complement.
AGACGCAGCAATGCAAGAAATGTATGTAGACGACAATAATTTTACCTAATTTCACGCAATATTAAATTTACAAATCAAGTACGGAGAATGGAGCACCGTTTTACGGTTCGTCTGTAAATTTTGGCTTTTACCGGTCGTACACGGACCTCGATAGGAGACGTGGGCGCATCTGGAGGCTCGTAGGCCACCGTAGGGTGAACCGGAGCCTGGATTCCCTTGACGGACACGACGTTGTTAGCCAGAGCATACCGCAGATGTGGAAGACTCGCCTGAAATCGGTAAGGCACGTTTTAAACGATAATATTGCAGGAGCCACTTAGAATACGTTACGACCCTTTAGAACGACCGTACCGTCAAAAATCCGACAAGAAACGGCTGCGGCTCGGCTTTGAACTCCTTCTGAACCCTATTATAAAAGTTCTGCGATCCGATCTTTCCATCTACGAGCTTCTGCGTGAGAAGGTGCACCTTTTCAGTGACTTGCTTCTGCATTCGGCCCGGAAACTTCTTTGGCAGCTCCAGCAGCTCGGTGAGAAACCGTGCGCACAACGCCATCTTGGCCACGTCAAGTGTTGACTACAATTACAAATAATTAATTAGATGAACTGATTGCGGCGAATTTTAGGTGCGATTACTCACACTAACGATGGTTGGAACGGTGAACACGGCCGGTTCTGAGTGTGTCGATTCATGCGTTGAAACGATTGGCCGCAAAAGCTGAAGGCACTTTAAGGGAAGGGAAAATTAGGGTTCGGATTCAACTGGCTTTATGTATTTTTTTATGTATCTGAGAAGTTTATCTCTCCACACCTCGGGCCAAACCTGTGGCCGTCCGATGTTTCCCCTCCTGAGTGGAGCTGTGATCGAGCGTGGCCCGGGAACAGTCTGCCGTCGATTAGATGCGTCCGAATGAACATCGATATTCTCGTAGGGCTCAGATGACGAAGATGACTCTGGTAACGACGCCATTCCTTCCTCCGCAACCTCAATAACCTCAGGTGATTCGGTGGTATCACTAGCGGCAGCTGAACTTGAGGTCATCGCAGCGACGGGTCTGACCTGTGAAGCCAAATTCCAATATTACAACCGAACGACAATAATCCACGCAACAACCTTCAAAAGTCCTGTGCCGCTATGGTTTTCCTGCATGTGACGCTGCAACGACTCTTCAGTTTCAAACGATACTCTGCAGTGCGAGCATGAGAGGAGACGATTCATCAGCAGGGACGGCCGCTTTGTCTGAAAGCAACAAAGGACAATTTCAGGCTTCCTTTGGACGAGAAATGAAGAGCGGAATAGTACTTTCACCTTCTGCTTGCAAGTACCTTTTCCGCCTGACTCTTCCGCCTGTTCATGAACCTCTTCAGCTCGTATCGAACACAAACCTCTTCATTGTCGCCCACAAAGTCGGGTAAGATGTATTCAGGTTCCTCACTATTCACCAGCACTACCCGTCCTGTTCCCAACCGTGTTTTCGGCACAAGAAACGGCTGAAAATCACAAGTTCAGACGAAAATGCTGCTATGGACAGCGGATCTCCGGTTATCTTATTAATGTGTCGAACCCTGCTTGTTAAGCCTCACCTTTACGTCGTAACTCTCATCGTCCGATATGTCAACAGGCTCCTGCAGGTCGTTCGTATCATTCCTTTCGTCATCTGATTTGTCCTGCAGGTCTTTTACGTCCACTGGTATGTCAAGAGGCTCATCCTGCGGGAATAAAAAAAAATTGGTTGCAATTATTCTGACGTAATTGTGCACATTGCCAGTGTACTTTGAGCGATACTGGTATCCCGTCGATTCCTTCCTCTCCGATTTCAATCTCGTCTTTCAACACCTCGTAGCTGTTCTCACGAGTCGGCTGAACCAGGCCGTCTTGTGCGCCATTCAGGTTGTCTTCCTCCTTGTTAACTCCATTGCATATGCCGTGAGTCATGCTGGCATCTGGAGGATTCACGGTGTCATCGCGTACCCTGGAAAGGAGCAGAATTAATTTCAACTCGTCCGTTCAAACATGCCAAATTAATTATTGCAAAAATGATCTGAACCCAAATAAATTTTCCAGACACAGAATCGCTCGAGTACATCACAATTCTACTGTACATTTTCACTTATTTTATGAGAGGCAGGCTTCATGCCCCCAAAAATGGGCTCTACTAACACTTCATTTAAATTTACATATTTAAATGTCATAATTAGTAAAACAAATCAGTAAAAGGTACAACATTATTGATAAAAATAATCAGCAAAAATAATAAGAAAGTTCATAATTTGTAAAAATGAGTAAAATCATAATAATAAATTAGCAAAAAATTAGCAAACTCAAACAGTAAAAATAATTGCCAAAATAAGCAGTAAAAACACTTAGGAAGCCTATCATTAGTAAAAATTATTAAAAGCCATCATTAGCAAAATAATTAAACCTGCATAATTAGCTAAAATAAGTAGAAAATTCATTACATAATTAGTTAAAATGAAAAAAAAATCCTATTTAGTTTAAATTATTACAAAATTTCATAATTTGTGAAATAATGGGTACCAGTCATAATTTTTTGTAAAAATAATTAGCAAAATAATCCTCAAAGATAATTGGAATGTTCATAATTAGTTAAATACCTAGTAAAATTATGACTATAAAACATAATTAGTAAAATATTCAGTAAAAATAATTAGAAGGCTCATAATTAGTAAAAGCCATAATTAGAACAATTACAAGTCGTAATTAGTTAAAAGTAGAAAACTCATAATTAGTTAGTAGAAAATTCATAATTAGTTAGTAGAAAATTCATAATTAGTTAAAAGCAGAAAATGCATAATTAGTTAAATTAGATAGTCATTTGTAAAAATAATTAGAAATATTCATAATTAGTTAAATTAGATAGTCATTTGTAAAAATAATTAGAAAAATTCATAATTAGTTAAATTAGAAAAATTCATTTGTAAAAATAATTAGAAAAATTCATAATTAGTTGAATTTGATAAATTCATTTGTAAAAATAATTAGAAAAATTCATAATTAGTTAAATTAGATAAATTCATTTGTAAAAATAATTAGAAAAATTCATAATTAGTTAAATTAGATAAATTCATTTGTAAAAATAATTAGAAAAAATCATAATTAGTGTTATTTTTAGACACAATGTACCAGGTTATACGCCTAAAAATGCCATTATTGAATGCGATTTAACAATTCCATTTTTGTTACGTTGTACTTGTGAGAACGCTCTTTACTCGGGAGTGCAGTGCATTGTTCTTGAAACACTTTGAACTAAACAATTAGCATTTCGTGAGTCTCTGACACATTGCCGTACATTGTAATGAGACCAAATCTCCCTGAAATTCCAGTCAGAATGTGCACAACATTCTCTTTGTCTTTGTCTCCCAAAAAAATCGAACACGACCCAAGCGACGCTTCCGGCTTCAGCCTTCTCAATTCCCCTTCCACCCCAAATCTTCGACGCCCATCCGACGCCCCGGGTCCTACCGCATCTTTCCAGCCTCCAAACGGACCCTGATTAACCCTTAATTACCTCTCAATTAACCCGAATTCCTCAGCATCGCTTCGAGATAAATATCTGACAGGGCGGCCATCTTGAATCGAGGCAAGTTCGATAATCGAACGATACAGAGTGAGCAAGCCGGTTGAAAAATTGTGTGACGTCACAGATGCGAACAGGTGCAGCCATGAGGCCGAATATGAGCGCGCCCACAAGACCGAACATGGGGAATATTGATTATATTGATTATATCTTTGATTTGAGGCACAGTACTAGTTGCATTAGGTTCTATGTATCCTGCAGAATCTACCTGGCAGCTTCGGCCTCCCTCTTCCGCATCCAGCAGGCGCGATTCATCTTCGCAATGCGAGATTTATTCTTTCTTCTTTGGCTCGGGTACAGTTTCCGTCTAGGTTTCTTAGCACCTGGAGGCAGCAGGGCAGCAGACTCTTGTCTCATGATCTGACGACCCATTGTCGTTCAATATGATCCTCTGGACCAGCAGACTCGCAGACTGGAGAAACTTCCCCTCAAATGGGTTGACCTCGAAAGTGGCAGGAGCAAAGGCGCAGCCCAAATTCTGTTTTCCAGTGCGGTTGGGCCACTCTACAGATGTTATCACACTTATTCTGCAAACATCCTCACTTCATATGATATATGAATAAAGGATAATTGTATACTAGTACTGTACTTTGCGGGCCTGCCAGCAGAAGCCAATGTTTGTTTGTTTGTCCAGGACTTGATTTTCCTATATGAGAGCGAGTCACGGCGCCGGAGCCGGACCTATGCGGCCAAGATCTGGTGTTGTGGCTTCGGAATTATCGCGAAAAAAAAAAAAAAAATCCCGCCTGTTCGCACAATTCCGCGCCAATTCAAACCAAACAACTATCACCTGGGAATGAATTGTAAACTACTTAAATAAATTGTCTTTCTTGATGAAGAATTTTCCTGCCGATTCCTACCGACCCAAAACTATTTGAAGCATTTTACGACAGCTTGTACCACGCTTGTACAGGGTCCGCTGTCAGTTGGCCTTCTTCCGACACGTTCCAACATGTCTGGCAGCTTTGTTGTACCTTCGTGTGGGGCTTGTTGAGAGGGAAGGAGGGCAGCTTCCTCACTGGAGAAGGCATCGGTGGGGTCATCACGAGGCAGTGAGTGGACATTAGGAGAGTCTAATCATCTTATGGCTACAATCGCGTTTGCTTGGCAGGCTTCCAGGCAGCACAATAACATGGGGGTTGACCTGGTGTCCTGGAGGAGTCGACAAGGGTGGGGCTTCAAGGTCAACTGGGGTCAAAGGAGATGCCTGCAGACTGAGGAGAGGAGGTCGCAGCCACTCCGGTCTGCCTCGGCACTGCTGGTCTTGACCCTGCTGGCCACGCTCAACTGCGCATCGGCCGTGGCTCAACCAGGTCTAAACAAGTCAATGGCAATGAAGCAGGTAACACTTCCAAGCCTGGGGGTTTGGAATGGTTGTGGAGACCAAGGGAGGTGGATTTTGGAGTGCAGCATGGGAAGGGGGTTGATCAAGACGCTGCTCAACGAGGGAGGCGTTGAGATCAATCCTGGACCCAACAATGGAACGGGGAAGGACTGTGAATCTAATCCCAATTTTCAGCTAGACAGTGAACGCCCGCCTCTACCTGATGGTTTTGAGTATGGACAGTCTAGGACTGACGAAAGCTGTTTTTTTGATTCGTTTCGGCAGGGGTTGCTGCAACAGAAGGGAACAAGCGTTACTGTTGAGGAACTAAGACAAGTTTGCAAGGAGTTTGCAGAGAATCATCCAGATATGTTCAAGGCAATCATTGCTGAGTACCAGAAGGAAACGGGTGAAATCATTCATACTGAATCTCCTAATGAGTATGCTGTGAACATTTTACGTGATGACCGGTGGGGTGATTCTAATGTGGAAGGCAGGATATTGTGTCAAAAATATGAAGTTACAATAGGTCTGATTGAGAAAAACCCCTGTAGTCAAAGTGACCAGCAGTGGTTACACAATATCATTTGTGATAAAGGTATAAAACGTGGAGAGAGTATAACTTGTGGAACAAATGATCAAGTGTGCATGATAAATTATGGTAAAATGCATTTTCAACCCATACTTGTGAAGACTGATCAGATCACTGCCGATGAAGTATTGCCTAGCAAAACAGTTCAAATTAAGAGAAAAAGGGGTGACTCTAAGTCCTGCGATCAAGGTAATCCTAAAAAAAGGACAAGGCAAGAATGCCTCAGAGATGACGATGTAACAGTTGGTATTTTGAAAAATCGAAATGAATATGCTGCTAAAGGACTAAAGTCCACCCTCCATGGTATAGTGTATCAATTAAAGTTGCTGGTATTGTTTTTAACTCGAGGACTGAATAATAGGTACTCTTTTCGTTTGGCAACAGAAATGGAAGCAGCTGAAAAATTTGATGACATTGTGTTTCAATATGAAGGAGAAAATCAGAAAATGGTGCATCGCTTCATACAAGCCAAGCACAAGTTGGATGATACAAAAAAAATTTCAGGCCGAGATTTGATAACATATGACACACATGGAGAGTTCTGCCTGGCAAAGTATTTTCATTCTTTTAGAAAAATTCAACACTCCCCAGAATTTGAAGGTGAAAAGAAGGACTTTGTGATCTGCACAAATATTGATTTCGACTTTTCTAAAGGTTCAAAGAGGCAGGGAAAGAAGCCTATTTTTCCCTTAAGTAGAGGTATGTTTGAGAAATTAGGTGAGAAAGATCTTGTTTTAGAAAGTGATGTTTTAGAAAGTAAGAGGTATAAATTCGCAGATTTTTTTGTTAAGAAGCAATTCTTAGTTTCCAAACTAGCGGGTTCCACTGACATATTCAAGCTGGCAAAGGGACTGGCAGAGTGTGTGTTGGATGGAAAGAAAATAGATCCGGTCTACACAAAAAATGATCCAACAGGTAATGCTCTTAGATCATATCACGTTGCATTAGGGAAGGGAGTTATTGACCTAACGAGAAGGACATTGGGGGAAGATTTTTGCACAGGAGAAAACATGTCCACTGATGTTAAAAATTTTAGAGAAGTATTTTTGCAAGTGGCATTTGTGGAACGAAGGAGGGACTTTAAACCGGATGAAAATCCCATGATAGATGGTGATTACTTGAAACCATTTGCTGAACTACTTGCAAACCGTTTAAAAGAAGCAGACAGAGTGAAAGTAGGTAATCAGAATCCTCTCATTAAAAGATGTTTTGGCAAACTGTCTGGACATGTCATAGTGAAGATGGATGGGGAGGTCAAATTCCGCCCCGGGTTTTTGGATGGCACCAGTGCATTACCAGGAAATCTACAAGCCTTTAGAGTGCAGTTGGAATCAGAACTTAAGGAGTTTCAACTGAAGTTGAATGACCTGCATTCTAAAGTCTTTGCAGTTGCACAGGTGTTTAAATGCTGTGAAGAAATTTTTATTGATGAAAATGTCTTTTGGAATGCCATAAGAAAGAAGGAACTAAAAATGTGGAATAAATTTGGAGAAGAGACAACAACTCATCAATCTGTTGGTGACTTGGCAAAGTTAATATTAGAAGCAATCAATAAAAGGGATACATCTGGTACGGATAAACTGGTTGAAATAGAGATTACAGAAACAATAACAACCCAAAACATAAAACTATTGATGGATGGAATACAGACAACTGTTGATGGCAATCTAAAATTCAGTACACATTTCTTATTGAATGATAATTTGTCTGATGATTTGAACAAGTTGCGAAAGAAATTAACAGATGGGTTTAGTATTGAAGAACTTGGAAAGTGCCGCTTTCATAGGAGCAGTTTCCCTCACTCTTGCATGCCAAATGAGAGCATGGAAAAGATAAATGCCGACATTGCCATTTTTTTAGAGAAGCTAACTTTTGCAGTCAATCAACCAAATGAAGAGAAATTAAGCAACATTATCCAAGTTGAATGTAATGAGTTTAATTTGATTAAGAGTGAATTTTTTGCAGACTACGTTCAAAGAAAGATGTTGAACTGGTTCAAGGATCCGAAAGGTACTTTCATGACGTGGCAAGAAGGCAAAAAGTGTTTTGAAGAAGCCAGGAAAAAAATTACCTCGATTGCTTTGTATGCAAAAGCTCTTGAGTATCAGCATAGGGTAGAAGAATGTGGCATTGAATTTTTAGTCACTGTCTGTGACGATTTAAGCAAATGGCTGAATTCTATTCCCATTGATCAACAGCCAATAGTTAATCTTGTAGGGCCCATCCCTCTCACTTCCATGAAGCTATTGCAAAGCCTTCGTAAGGAGAACAAAAGCCCTATATTTTTAAGCTCGGAGGATTTTCTCCTCCATCAGGATCTTGTCACGTCACTTATTTCTCATAGTGAAAGCAACGTTGTGGTTGTAATAGAGTGTTCGTCACAGGATGTAAGCATAAGCGAAGTAGAGAAATTTGTGAAGAGCTTGCCAATAAAGGGTGACAATCACTTTGTCATTGTTAGCCAGAAAACAATGCCAAACATGATGAGCAACTGTTCTGAAGTAGATTTGGGTAGCCTCACTCTGGGATCGAAAGGTTTCTTGCTTGAGAAAACAGAAATTAAGTTTCAAGGAAATGGGTTGGCCTTAAAAGAACTTATTCCCAACAATTGTTGTCACAATGTCATAAATTCAGAAGTGTTAAATGCTATTGCCAATGGTCAAATAGAAATTGGAGGGACTCTGCCAAAGTTAGAAGTTGGTTATTATGTTCCAAGGACTTTAACACATTTCGAAGTTTGTATTGGAAAGGACAGACTGAAAGAACTGGTCACTGGTTGCAGTGACATATTTGCCATAAGCAATATTACAAAGCAAGAACTCATTGCATTGCTTGCTGAAGTAGAAATATCAGTAGATGAGCATAAGAATAGAATGAAGATTTTGGGTCTTGGTGATGATGAAGAGAATAGTTTCATAAAAATGTGCAATGAAGCAGAACATGAGGTTTTCCACTGGATGTATTACAATAAGGATGATCAAACCCTGAAATGGAAACAGTCCCGTGGCAGTTTGTCCAACTTGCGCAAATTCAAAATAGGGGAGAAGGTGGAAAAGATCGATGATCAGTTGGCCATTATTTCTGGAGATCCTGGAGAAGGGAAATCTACCTTTTTAAATAAGTTTGCTGCTGACTGGGCTGCTGATCAGAAAAAACAGTCCTCAGTTTGGTACATAAAAGTAACACTAAACGACTTCCATAATGAAATAGAAGCATCAGATGCAACAGACTTGGACAGAGCTGTGGAGTTCTTGTTTGAGACTGGGTGTGCAGGTCCAAAATCATATTTTGCCAAACAGTTGCTTTTGCATCGCCTTAAAGAACATGGTGATGTTGGTCAGGTTATGATGTTGCTGGATGGTTACGATGAAGTACCATCTGATCTGAGAGGAAAAGTTATTGACTTGATCAGAACTCTGAAAGATGAAAGTCCTCAAACCAAAGTGTGGGTGTCGACGCGATCATTTCTGCAGGATGATATAGCAGACGCTCTAGGGACATTCTGCTCCATCTTGAATCCATTCAATGAAGGAGAACAAGAGACATTTTTAAATGAATATTGGATAGTGAAGCTAAAAATTAATGCCATTGAAAATGCAGAAGTGAAAGCCACTAAAAAAAAAGCAGTAGGCAAATTTACCACTGAATTTCTGGAACACTTTCGCAAGCATGAATTCATGAAGGGGGGATTAGTTGGAAATGCTCTGCAGGCACGCATGCTGGCTGATGTTTACAAGGACAAATGTGAACAATATTGCTATGGCATTGACAGTGATGATTTAAATGATCTTCTAGGTGGTGCTCTTGATTTGACGGAACTATACAATGCTTTTCTTTCATTCACATATGATGAATTGTTTACAAAAATCAAATTTAAATGGGGTCGTGATGGTTTCAAAAAGGCGATTTCTTATGTATGTGACAGAGAGCACAAGATTCTAGCAGTGAAAGCACTATTCTCTGACCAAAATGAAGTAATGCAATTAATAGAAGGTGAAGAACGGATACTGACAGATGAGGACATTTCTCTTGCTGGTATTGTCCAAAAGGTGAAGTATGTTCATTACACGTACACTGAGTACTTTGTGGCTACTTTCTTTCTGGATATGTTGAAACAGGACAAACTTAAAGGTTCTGTACCTCTCATTTCAAATCTTTTTACAAATCGTAGTGAACTTATTCGTGAGTTTCTACAATCCATGATTAAAAAGATGAATTTGAGTGAAAAGTGGAAGGTGATAACTGATTTCGACATAACTGATGGAATTGATAAACCGACAAAACATTTGTTGCAATTTGAAATGAGAAAAAGTTATCCAGGACTATTAGATTGTATAAGCAAAGTTATGTCATGCATGAGTAGGGATTTTGTAAAAGACTTTTTTTATTACGATAATAAGGATGTTGAACTGAAACATGTTTCTAACCTTGCTTCTTGCATTCTTCAAACTAATGATAAAGAGGAAGTGAAGACTGCCCTTGACTTCTTATTTGGAATTAGAGGAAAAACTAGATTTGTTAAGTTGAATAAAAAAGTGAATCAGTGTCTTGGGAAATCTATTATGTACTTCATCAGTCATGAGCAGTGGAGAAATGATGGTGAATACATTAAGGCCATAAAGGAGAAGCTTGTTTCAGGGATTGAAAATAATATCGAGAGATTTAAAAACGCCAGTGAAGAGGACAGACAGGTTTCGGCCTTGTCATTATTAAAATTATTATCCGACCAAGAGGCAGAAATACTGCATGTGTTGGCTTATATTTACGGAAGTAAAGGCATGCCCATAGATTCCCTTGCTCCCTATGTTGACAAATTGCCTGCCTGGCATTTTAAAGACAAATTTCAAGGCAACCAAAATGTCCTCCTGTGGCTAGAAAAGCAATATGTCAGGATTTCCACAGGTCTGAAAATTCTGAACTTGAAAATGGCTGGTCAATTTCAAGAGCCTTTTCAAGGTCACGGCACAAATTGGGTACGTTACTATGGCCACAACATTTTTCATACGTTAGTAACCCCTCTTGCAGAATTCATCAGACAACGCTCTTCCTCCCATATTGATAGATTAGCCTTTCTGAAAATCACCGCAGAATCTGTACACTTTTGCATTACACAAGGATTACAGTTGAACTTGAAACCTGAGGTTCTCCTAACTATTTTGACTTTAATGGAATCACTTGTCAATGAAGAAGAGACCCCTGATGTGCATAAATATAGTGTGAAACTCATGGTAGCTCTGGGAACAGGAGGATTTAAAATAATCCAGGTTGAAGACAAGCTACTTGTTTTGGACCCAAGAGGAGATTTTAAGCATTTGATTAAAATAAACTCGCATGAAAAATTTGTGGAACTTATCAGCTTAGGGCTACGTTGTGAATACTGGGGGGAGTTTGAGGACATTTTTTCGAAGCACTCGCCCTGAAAAGGCACCCATTTTATGTTGGGAAGAGTTTTTTTGTGCGTTTTAAATGTCTTAATGCATCATGGCATGAGCTGCATGTCACTCTTGGGTTGAAATATCTGACATGCACTGTGCAAATGGAACATTAATTATTAAGGTTTTATTAACTAAATTTTTTTATACGTATACCTAGAGTGCAGTCGACTCTGGATATAACAGCCTCGGCTAGAAGCAACGCTCGGTTATAGCCAAATTGAATGGCTGGTCCCATGAAGTCTGTTACATCCGGAGTCGACTGTAATTGGAATCAGAAGGCCTTTAACCTGCCTTGGGACCAATGCTGATGACAATGAAGACTGATGTGCAATACTTGAAATGTAATGTATATTCTCTATCAAAACATGGCCTGCAAATAATTGTGAAAATTGATAATCACCATTTCCTTGGATAGTATAGGTGTACGTTGCAGGTACGAGGAAAACTGGTTGAGCAGGTCAGCCAGTTTGTATACCTGGGTAGTGTCCTTGAGAGTAACGGTAGAATTGATGGGGAGATTGACAGGAGAGTTAGTTCTGGGTTGAAAGTGATAGGTGCCACAAGTAAGTTTTCTAGAAATAAGGACTTATCTTCTGCCTGTAGGTTGTCTGTCTATTCTCACGTTATTGTTCCTTCACTTACGTATGGTAGTGAAGCGTGGGTTTGGTCAGATAGGCATAAGAGTAGGGTGTTGGCTACAGAGATGCGTTATCTCCGGGCTGTTTGTGGGGTTACCAAG